>JAODAL010005052.1:0-148290 GCA_025379985.1 Phyllomedusa bahiana
CTTTAATTTTCTAAAACCGGGGCCCCAAAAACTACTTCTAAAATTTTTGCAGATTGGCTGGACTCCATACTCCCGTGTTTGATATCTCCACATAAAGAAAGTTTTTTTAAAAATTTGACAGCATAATTAAACATTCGAAAATTTAGCCATTTTAGTGACCTTAAACTTAAAAAACACATCTCCTGTATCCCCTGCTTTTTTTTATACAGCCAAAAAAGGCTTTTGATATGACGGGTTTGGTTAACCCCGTTTTAAACAACGATTTGTTTCTTTGGCCCATTTCGCAAAAAAACGCCCTTTACACCAATCCAACCCCCAAATATTCCCTTGGGTTTCCCTCAAAAATTTTTTTCCTTACACGAGGCACCCAAAGGCCCCCTTTCACCGCCCCTTTTAATTGGCAATTGAACTTTTTCACGTTTTGTCCCCCCTTTTCATCCGTACAAGGAAATAAATGGCCCTTCGGAAATTAAAAAAGCTTTTTTTTTCCGTGTTTTAATTTTTTCTTCCTCTCCCCCTACAAGAACCCCAATTATACTAATCTCTTAAAAAAAATTTTGGGAAATGCTCGGGTTTTTAGGGTGAATATTCAAAATTGAAATTTTAGATTTGCCCCCCCCAGAAAATCCCCCCCCTTCTCTTGATCACCTCCCCCCCCTACCCCCCCCAAATTCTGTGAAATTTTAAATTTCTATAGGTAAATCGTAAAAATCTTTATATTTAACTCCCCCCCCTCTTTTTAAAAAGATACACTCAGAATTAATCAAGGGAATAATCTCCTTTTCCTTAGGCTCTGCAACCCAAAAAAATGATAGTTTTCTTAAATACTTTACCCCATGTAACATCCTTTTTAATCAAGCATAAAAGCTCCTCTTTTTTCTCCTTTTTTTTCCTTTTCTATGAGACGCAAAAGACCTAGAATTAAATCAAAACTTATGCTACCAAAAAAAAGGGGCTAAATTAAACCCAAATCAGAATACAATTTTAAGTCTTTGAGACATGGCTTGACTGGGGTTAAAGGGAAAACCTTTTTTTTCTAACCCTCTTGGAAAGATTGGATCCCCTTCATACCGCTCTACTTCATACTAAATTTCCCACTCCCTAAACATATAAAAAGTCTTTTCTGAAGACACAATAAATGCCTAAACATCAAGGGGCTTTATTTAATTTTCCTTTTCCATCACAGATTCCCCAAAGGGGCACCCTAAATTTTTCTGGGGCCTTAAAAAACCCCCTTTTTTTTGCTTACAGGGCAGGGAATTTTGTCAAATCCGATCTAACAAAACAACAAAATTTCTCTCATTTTAAACTTCTCATTTTTTGGCCCCATCAAAAAATCATCGTTTTTGAAATCCAAAAAACAACTTTCTACTTTTTGAACAACCATTTTATTCCCTTTTTAATTCCCAAACCTCTCTTTACCCTCTGTCTTCCTTTATTTAATTGAGGGGTCCCCTTTCCCCAACAAAAAACCCCCAATCCCTTTTCTCCAAGTGGGGTCCAATTTCCGGAAATTAAACACAACCCAAAACACTAAGGGGTGGGGTTTAAAAATTTAAAAGCTACATCAGTAACGCTGGAGAATACCTTTTTAAACTTGCACATACGCTATATTTTGGCTTTAATATCCCCCCACACCCAGGGGCCCTATCGCATCACCTCATGCCAAATGCATTTATGCATCTGATTACCCAGGGTATCTGGTCCCGCCCATTTCTCACCCTTCTGATAAATCACCATTGATTCATTCAACTTAAGACAAATCATCCTCAAAACTCCTTTTCTAGTCTCCCCCCAACACTTCAACCCCCAACCAATAATCCTTTTGTACTCTAGCGCCAAGGGGGGTTATTTTAATAATGGCTATCACCTTTCTATTCCCTCCATTGAAAATTTTTACAAAGGGTTAAACAATACCACTCGGGAAAAACTAAAGTTAAAAACAAAAAGACACAAAAAAAATTCTTCAAAAAAGGGGGATTTTTATCGGGGCCTGTTATTCCGACAGTGAAATCCGAATTCATGAAACCTTTTTTTTTTACAAAAAGGACCTAACCTAAGCTCTTGCAAATTGGGGGAAATAAAAGTTACCCCAAAATCCCATCCCCCAAAAAATTTTTTTTGGGACCACCCATTTCCACAGCTTTTTCTTTTTTACCGAACTGAAAAACCCAAATTCCCCCAGGGGAACTATCTTAGCACCCAGAGGGGAAATAAACCCATTTTTTTCATTATGCACATTGTAAAAATTTTTATTTTAAAGTTCAATTGTTTATTCAAAATTATTTTTGGCATTTTAAAGCCCTTGTGGGGCCTGTTTTTTTTAACTTTTGCACTATGATTCGATCTAAAAAAATTCTATGAAGATGCTTTCATTTTTTACTTGCTAGTCATGACTCTTACGCTTTTTTCTTTTTATTGTTTTGTTAATTAAAAAAATCAATAAATATGTTTAAAAAAAAAAAAAGGGGGTGCTTGGGGGGTGTAACAATGGTGAAGTCATGCAAAATTTCCTCCATTTTTTAAAGTCTTGCGAGGGTGAAACTTGACAAACCCGATTAAAATGTAGCATCTCACCCTCCCCAGCAGCCCAACACCATGTTCTTTACATCATCTGTCACAATGTTTCTAATTTTCAGTTGCCGCGGAGAAAGCCACAAATCGATGACAACTTGCATGACCCGAAGCATTTCCTCCCGTGTGTGACTTCGTTCTCCCAGGGGAAAACTCCTGTCCAATTGGATCATCAAAATTCGTTAATGGCCTTTCTCTGTTCATCAATTTCCCCCTGTTCAATAATTTCCCACTGTTAATATATTTATTCCTGTTCATCAATTTCCCCCTGTTCAATAATTTCAACCAGTTAATATATTTATTCGTGTTCATCAATTTCCTCTTGTTCATTAATTTCCCCCTGCTAATATATTTATTCCTGTTCATCAATTTCCCCCTGTTCATCAGTTCCTGTCTGCCCGTGTACCCGACCTTTCTGCTACGTTACCTGACCTCGAATCTCCGCCGCCTACCCTGACCTGTTGGCCTAAACTTTGACTACGAGTTTCATCTTATGATTCGGTACCTGGCTGCGCCGCGGCTGCCACCGCAAGCTAGTCGCGCCAGGGATAGCGACCTGGTAGGACTCCCTCCGCAGAAAGTCCATCCTGCCTTGCGGCGGGCTCTGGTGAAATCCGGGACATACTTAGACCCCACTCCCTGGCGTGGTCGCTGCCACCTCTTGCAGTGGTCCAGAGGAGCCACACCCGTGTCTTTAAAAAGGGCAAAGTGATGTCAATTTTTCCGGGCCAGTTCTTTGAATGGGCAGAGTCCCCACTTGAAAAGGAGGGCCCTGCAGTACCCCATTTGCCTCCTCGGTGTCTTAGCAAAAAACTGCCCAACCCGAGTAGGGTGATTTTCCCAAAAAGCCTGCACTGACTGATGTTACGGCTACCCGGTGACCCCCTGTCCGTAATTTCGGGGCTGCAAAGTGGGGGTTTTAAAATGGGAAACTTTTGGGGCTCCCAACCGCCTGCTCCCACCCTGCTGACCCCCCGGGCACACTACCCGATTTAAAGGGCTCGCCACTGCCTACACGAAAGCTCCGCTCTCTTCCCCCAAATGATAATGATGAAGCCCTTTATACTGTTGGTCTGGGTCAGCGATAGCACACATGGTTTTCAAAAACCCCCGTATGCTGATGAACCCCCCAAACTTTTATCTCCGACCCAGCATAACGCCTATGCCCCAAGATCCCAGATGTTTTTTTACAAGAAAAAACCTTCTGTTCCGTCACTAATTTTCTGCACATCCCCAAGCCCCGTCCATTCCGAGTCAGAAATAAAAATCACCAAGAAAAATTTACTTTTAGAATTTCCACCTTCATATGACAATACCCCTAAACGTCACCAAAAAATCCCCGAACATGGAGCAAATTTTACCGAAAGTGTTTTTGTACTAAAAACATCCTACAAAACCAAGACCCAAAACTTTTACTATTGGGGCTCAAATAATCCGCCAGAACCTGACCGAACGCAACCCCTATGTGACTTTTCAGCTGTAAACGACTTGATTAATTTTCCACCGCCATACAGTACCAGAATGGTAGTACATTTGAGTAGGTTGCAAAAATAGGTTTACACCTCATTAAATTATACTCCCCGGAGATCTTTTCTGATCAGCGTCGTTCATTTTCCCCTTTTCTTCTCCATGGTCTCCCCTTCTTTGCTGATTGCCCCCCGGGGCCAATACTCGTCCTGAGGCCCCCCCCCCAACCCCCCCCCCCCCCCCCCCCCCCCCCCCCCCCCCCCCCCCCCCCCCCCCCCCCCCCCCCCCCCCCCCCCATTGGGGGGCCACCCCCAAGTAATAGGGACACAGGCAGTATATGGGGGCCCCAGGGAGGTTTTAGGGACACACCCCATATGGGGCCCCGGGGGGTAATAGGGGGCACAGGGGATATGGGGGCCACAGCGGTAATTTGGGACACAGGCAGTATATGGGGGCCACAGGAGGTTTAGGGGCACAGGCATTTATGGTGGCCCAGGCAGGGATAGGGGCCAAAGGCAGTTTTAGGGGGGGCACAGGCGAAAAGGGGGACTGAGGGGGATAGGGGCCACCGACAGTATATGGGGGAAGAGGCGTAATATAGGGGCCCCAAAAAGGTAATAGGGGGGACTGAGGGAAATATAGGGTCACTGAGGCGTATAGGGGGCATTGAGGGGGTTTTGGGGGCCCCCGGGAGGTATTAGGGGAAAACTATATGGGGGCCCAGGCGGTTTTAAAGGGGCACGGCAGTATTTGGGGCCACAGGCAGGTATTGGGCACAGGCAGTATTTGGGGGCCCCGGCAGGTTTTGGGGCACAGGCGATATGGGGGCCCCAGGCAGGTATAAAGGTGCCAGGCAGCACTTTGGGGCCACAGGCAGGCATTGGGGGGCTACAGGCGGTTTTGGGGGCCACAGGCAGGGGTATGGAGCCACAGGCAGCGTAGGGGGGCCCCAGGCAGGGATCGGGGGGCCACAGGGAGAATATTTGGGACGGCAGGGATTGGGGGGCCCAGGAGAATATGGGGCCCCAGGCAGGAATTTTAGGGGACAGGGAATATGGGGGCCACAAAAGAGGGATATGGGGGCCACAGGGCATATGGGGGCCCCAGGCAGGCATTATGGGGCCCCGACAGGGATATGGGGGCCAGGGGCAGTAATGGGGGCCACAGGCAGGGATTGGGGCTAAAGGCAGGCATTGGGGGGGCCCCAGGCAGCAATTTTTAGGGGGCCAGGGGAGGGATTGGAGGCCACAGGGAGTATAAAGGGGGGGGGGACAGGCAGGGGTATGGGGCCAAAGGCAGTATATGGGGGACAGGGCAGGGATATGGGGGCCACCAATTTATGGGGCCCCCGGGCAGTTTTATGGGGGCCCAAAGGAGGGGATATAGGGCCAGGGAGTATATGGGGGCACAGGAGGGAAGGGGGCCCCAGGCAGGGTTTGGGGGCCACAGGGAGGGGTAGGGGTCCACAGGCAGGGGTTTGGGGGTCACAGGCGGGGTATGGGGGTCACAGGCAGGGAATGGGGGAACAGTCAGGCATTAAGGGGCAAGGCAGGGATAGGGGGTACGGCAGGGGTTTGGGGCCACAGGCAGGGATATGGGAGCCAAGGGGGGTTATAGGGGGACAGGCAGAAATAGGGGGACTGGGCAGTAAACGCGTTTTAAAAAAAACAAATCTACCACATTAACTCCCCCCCCGGGAGCGCGCTCTTTTCCTCTTCAGCCCGCGCTCCTCTGGCGTCCTGGGGGGCACGGCCTAGAGCATGTGCGCCCCAGGAGAGGCGCGTCGCGATGACATACTCATCGCGACCTGCCCGGGGGGGGGCGCCCGGGGCCGCGGGGGGTCCCCACGCTGTGAGGACCCGGCGGGGCCCCCCAGTGTCGGACCCAGAGCCACCGGACATGTCTGCGAGCAGGGGGCGCTCGCTCTCTGCTCCGCAGAAACCCCCAGCTGCAGTGCGTCCAGGGACGCACATGAGCTAAGGGGGAGTCGGTGCTCCAGGCCCAGCCAAGGGGCCCGGACCCCCGGGACCGGGGGACAGGGGGTTTTTTTCGGGGCCCGAGCCCCGAAAAAAAAACAGCCTAGCGACGCCCCTGCCTTTGGGCAATGAGCCCGTCACCTTTTAAAATATCCGCTCCATGAAAACTCAGAAACTCAAGACCCATACAGTCCGCACCCCCCAGATATCTCCCTCTCCCGCCCTGACCTGGGTCTAAACAATATAATGAAAACCTCACAACCACCCTGGACATATTTGACCACTTTCACCCCCTGTACCACCCGGTCAAACGCCGGAGCCTTGAAACCGCCTCAAAAATCGCTTTCTGCAGCATTGTCCAGGGGTCGTGGAAAAGTCCAAAATTTTTTCATACTTTTTCCACTAAATTTATGTCAGGACATATCACCTTTCCCTGCATTGTCCAAAAAAAATATTTTAAACCCCCCTCATCTCAACCCTTAAAACAACCCTAAACTCTGTTTGACACCATTCACTCCCTTCTAAACCTAAAAACTCAGGCTCCCGTCAGGACCCCTGTGCGGGAAAACCCCGGCCACCATTTCAAAAAAAAATTAACAGAATCTGGGAAAAATTCATCTCAAAACCCCAAGCGCACTATCTGGTCCCCCCCCACACATCCCCCAGCCTACTCTCACTCTTGCCCCAAAAGAAGAAGAAGTGTCCTGGCTTCTGCTGTCGAAACCCTCAACACTTGCTTCTATGACCCCATTCCCTCCCCCCCTTGCCCTCCATTTTCAGCTGCCTCTCTCACAAAACGAAATTTTAAACCTTCTCTCTCCCTTTGGTTTTTTCCATTTTCCTTTTAAAACGCTGATAACTTTTTAAACTGAAAAAGCCCTCTCGGGGACCCATCCTGCCCCGGGCCAAAATCCCAACCCAGTTCTAAACCTTTTCTTCGCTTAAAAAATCTTGGAAACTTGGTCTACTCTCGCCAAATCAGCTTCTCTCTGCAACGCTCTTCTATCCTCACAATCAGGTTTCCGCACCCTACATTCCACAAATCTTACTAAACTCCAATGATCTCCTCACTGCTAAATCTCGGGGAACTACTCAATTTGCTTCTTTTGGGTCTCTCTGCACTTTTGACACTGTTGATCACCAATTCCCTAGCAAAACTCACACCATTGGCCTTGGACACCGCCTCGCTTGGTTTTTCATCTTACCTTTCTAACCCCTCCTTCATGTCCTTTTTAGGTTCTAAAACCCCCTTCCCCTTTTCCCCTTGCTGTTTGGGGTCCCAGGATCTGTTCTGGTCCCCTCCTCCCTTTTTATTTACAAAAAAAACCCCTTAGACAAACCATCAGCTGATTTGGCTTTCCCGTACCCTCTTAACAATACACTAAATTTTAAACCTCCTCCGGACATCACTCCCAACCTCTACAAAACACCTGACTGTCTGTCGCTGTCTCTGACATCATTTTCCTCCTGAAAACTTAAATAAAACCCTTCTAAAACGAACTTTTAGTATCCCACCACTACCAACCGACCTTTCCCTGCCATTTCTGTTTCAGTTGTCACCACCCTAAAATCCAGGCAGCAGGCCCGCGTCTTGGGGTTATACTAATTCCGATCTGCTTTCTCCCCCTTACCCCGTCCCTTGGCCGATCCTGTCCCCGCACTCAAAAAACATCTCCCCAATCCGTCCTTTTCTCACTGTGGAAACAACTCAAACTCTCGTTGTTGCTCTTATTCTTTCTCGTCTTGACTACTGTAACTCCTTGCTTATTGGTCTCCCTCTCTGTAAAGTCTTCCCTCTCCAATCTGTCCTGAATGCAGCAGCCAGGCTTCTCTTTCTTTCCAGCCGCTATACTGATGCCTCTACCCTGTGTCACTGGTTGCCCATTCAGTATACAATACAACATAAACCTATCACTCTCACCCATAAAGCTCTCCACAGTGCTGCTCCTCCCTACATCTCCTCCCTCATCTCTGTTTACTACCCTACCTACTCTCTCCGCTCTGCTGATGATATCAGATTACATTTCTCAATTATCCAAATCTCCCATGCACATCTCCAAGACTTCACATGTGCAGCACCAGCTCTCTGGAACATGCTACCGCAGGCGATCAGGCACACTCAGAACTCTCATAGCTTTAAGAGGGCCCTGAGAATACATCTTCTCTCTGGCCTACCAGAATCCCTAATGGCTCACTCCCTAGCGCACTCATTTTCAGCACTTAACTGTATATAGATGTACTGGCTGGGTGGCAGGTCCATCCGAATTCTACATAAAACAACCCCATATTTATGTCACATGGCTGGACCATTGTAAATCTAGCACTTCTTACCCTTCGTCTCACCCATACACCCTAATAGATTGTAAGCTCTTGCAAGCAGGGCCTTCACACCTTGTGTCTCATCTGTAAGTAGCTTTTCATTGTGCAATGTATGTCTTTTTGTCTGTACCTACACCCTCCAAATTGTAAAATGCTGTGGAATATGTTGGCGCTATATAAATAAAGATAATAATAATAATAATAATAATAATAATAATAATAATTATTATTATTATTATTATTATTATTATGTGACCTCTGTAGGTATATTCTGTACCCTGTAGGTATTTCTGCCTCACGGTAGGTAAATATGGCCCCTACAGGTATATATGGCCCCTGCAGGTATATGCTGCCCCCTGTAGGTAGATATGGCCCCTATAGGTAAATACTGCCCTTGTTGGTATATACTGCCCCTTCTGGCAGATTAGAATTGAAAAAAAATCCCACCTGACCCACTCCCCCTCTGTTGATAGATATGGCCCCTGTAAGTATTTACTGCCCCCTGTAGGTATATGCTGTCATCGGTAGGTATATACTGTTCTCTGTAGGTACATATGGCCCCAGTAGGTATATACTGCAGCCTGTAGATATTTATGCCTCCCTGTAGGTAGATATGGCCCCTATAGTTATATACCGCTCCCTGTAGGTAGTGGCCCTTGTAAGTATAAACTGTCCCCTGTAGTTATATATGGCCCTTATAGGTAAATACTGCCCCTTGTTGGTATATACTGATCCTTTTGGCAGATTAGATTTAAAAAAAAAAATTAAAAAATTCCCACCTCTCCCTCTCCCACTCTGTAGGTAGATATAGGTATTGAAAGATGGCAGCCGGAAAGGTCTGCAATGGTGTATATATTCCTCCAGGTTTCTGCATGCACAATGGTAAACGGATGGCAAGCGATTTCAAAGGAGAAAAAAGTCGCATGGCCCCGCCACTGGTAGGTGGCAGTTATGTGTCACCAAGGTACTGGCATTGGTGAGGTAGGAGCCGTTGTTTCTGTTGTCAGCTGCGATATGTAGTTGGCACATGTTTAACAGCTAGTATAACTGTTGGAGAACAGCTTACTGCAGGATGGCTCTTACCGGGAGCCGTCAAAGTGTTGAGTGGGTGACTTCTCCCCACGTTCCCGTCCAGAGTTTGGCTGCCTTATATCAGTCAGCTGGTCAGTTGACTAGGTGTGGCTGTTACCCAAGGCAAAAGAGCTTTTGACCTGAGAGGTTGCAGACTGGAGAGAGGCAAGATTTCCCATTCAACCACGGGTGGATTTAGGGTGTAGTGAGGATAACTACCTCTGTATTAGCCAGTGCTCAGACGAGTAGGAGTTTATTTCATTTGTTTTGGTTTACGTTTTTTCACCTGTTGCCATTGTCTTGATTGCACGTGTGCCAATAAAATACGGAGCAACCGTATTTGGACTAAAAATCTGTCTGAGTCTCTGTCAAGCTGGACTTTTACTATGATCCCAGAATGGTTGCAGCTCACATATGGTGGAGAATGTGGGCATCTTAAAGTGATAGACAGAGTGAGTGTGGTGACCCATGTCCTAGGTGAAAGCAGCAACTACGCCACAGGACAGAACTGCTAAGATGGACGAGATGATCAAGCAATTGGTTCAATCAATCCTCAGACTCCAAAAAGCGGTTACTGCATAACAGGAGGCCACTGCATATCAAAAACAGGTGCACGGAGAAGCAGTCAAGACACAAAGTGAGACCAATCGTCTGCTTCTGCAGGTGCACCAGGCCACGGCCACAGAACAGCACAGGATGAACCAGGCTCTGCAAGCCTTAAGAGAAACAAGGGACACCTCAGGGGTTTCAGCCGGCACCCCGTCAGCTTGTGTAGAGGGCGCTGACAAAAATGACTGCTGAGGATGACATTGAAGTCTGTCTGGTCACATTTGAAAGAATCGCTGAGGGGGCACAGCTACCCCAAGACCAGTGGGCTGACGTGTTTGTACCCTCCTGACAGGTGAACCCCAAAAAGTGTATTTTGACCTGCGAGTTCAGGACGGCAGGGTGTATACAAGGCTAACGGAGGAAATACTGTCCCGGCTTGCCGTTACCCTGGCTGTCCGCGCACGGCGAGTCTTCACCTGGGAGTACGATACAAAGAAACCAGCAAGGTCCCAGGTATACGACCTATACCACCTTACCAGCAAGTGGCTGCAGCCAGAGGAGCTCATAGTAGCCCAAATAGTGTAATGGGTCGTATGCGACCGATTCACTCGTGCCCTTCCTGTGAGAATACAGCACTGCTTGGGGTATTCCGACCCAAAAAGTGTGGATGACATGGTGTCCATAGTGGAGAGATTTACTGTTACCGAGGACTTCCTTCAGGACTTACCTACCCCTGGGAATCAGAAGAGGCTGGCATACGGTAAGACTGTTCCTGCTGTTGGGGGAGATAGACTGTATCCTAAGGAGGGTGGCACATTTCCAGAATGTCCCAGTAAACGGTTGCCAAGTCCCAGAAAGGACGTAAGCATTCGGCCCTGCAGCCATATTGTGTGCTGGTGCTGCCATGGACTGGGACATATTGCTACAAATTGCCCAGTGTATTCCGAGGCCATGGAGTGTGACTTCGGGAGATGCAGGTCTTATTTTGCCAAGCCTGTTTGTGCTGCTCACAGGGACAATATGAGCGACCGGCAAGTATGTCCAGTTCGGATAGGAGGTCGTTCTGTGATGGCCTTAATGGACTCTGGAAGTCTGGTGACATTAGTCCGTGCCAACTTAGTGGACTCTGATAAACTCCAGGCCCGTTGCCTAGGGGTGGTTTGCATACATGGGGACACTAAGGACTATACTACAGCATAGTAATAGTAATTTCGAGATACCTGAAGGTGCCTTGTTCATCTGTACAAAAAATTATAGGCAAGTACAAATTAGATAAAAATATCCAGCCATCATACCGCTCAGAAAGGAGACTGGTTCTGTGTCTGAGAGATGAACATGCTTTGGTCCGGCATGTGTGGAAATGGGTTTTCCAAATGGACAATGAATTGAAGCATACTGCCAAACTGGTTACAAAGGGGCTTAAGGATAACCAAGTCAATGTTTTGGAGTGGCCATCACAAAACCCTGATCTCAATCGTATTGAAAATGTATTGGCAAAGCTGAAAAGTCAGGTGCGAGCAAGACAACATACAAACATGGCTCAGTTATACAAGTTCTGTCAGGAGGAATGTGCCAAAATGCCTACCAACTATTCTGAGAAGCTTGTGGAAGGATATCAAAAACATTTAAGCCAAGCCATACAGTTTAAGGGCAATGCTACTAATGAAATGTATTTAAACTTTTGACTTTGCAAACAGTAATGAAAATGCGCTTTAAAAATTCTCTCTCATTATTCTGGAATATGGCAAATATAAATAACATTGGTAATCCTAATTGACCTAAAATGGATAAGGTTTACTCTGATTTCATGACAGTGAGAAAAACATGGATATGTTTTTTTTTTTTTTTATATAGTGTATGTAAACTTCTGATTTCAACTGTATATACTGCCCCTGTAGGTAGATATGGCCCCTATAGATAAATAATTTTCCTTGTTGGTATATATTACCCCTTCTGGCAGATTAGAATAAAAAAAAAAAAAAAAAACTCACCCCGCTCCCCCTCTGTAGGTAGATACAGTTCCCCTGTAGGTATATAATGCCTTTGTAGGTATACACAGCCCCCTGTAAGTGGATATCTCCCCTGTAGATATATTCTGCTCCCCAGAGGTATATACTGCCCCTGGAGGAAGATATGGGGCCTGTAAGAAAATACCACCCCTGTAAATTTATATCCCCCCTGTAGGTATATACTGCCCCCTGTAAGTAGATATGGCCCCTGTAAGTATATACTGATCCCTGTAGGCTGTAGGTAGATGTGGCCCCTTTAGGTATATACTGCCCCAGTAAGTATATACTACCGCCTGTAGGTAGATATGGCCCCTGTAGATAAATTGTGTGTACCTAACAGCACCAACTCCTGCAGAGATATGGAGCCTTCTGAGGACCTCATGAATAGGATTTGAACTCTCTGGTCCACCTGAAGAGACATCACCAATATGAAATTTACAGTGGGAGAATGTAGAGCACCTCTCCTAACCTAGAAAACAATGTTTTTTTTTGGAGATGTTCCCCCACTAAATTGGCTTTAACCCAACACATGGAATCTTCATCTTCTAAGGTCACTTAAATTATCCTCATAGTGACCAGCATACTTTAGACCTTAACAGGATTGTCCAAATCTTTTATAAAACAAATATTAAGCTGCAGATGGTTAAGTTAAAAAAACAAACAAATTCTAAACTCACTTTTTCTGGTTCTTGGTTCCAGTGCTGGTTCTGCAGTCTTTTGTTCACAGATGGAAACATCACCACTGCAACCAATCAACTGAGTGGTGCATGACTGATGCATCCAATTAGTAGCGTGTCAGACCCGCCGCCACCTTCTAGGGGAGGCACGGCATGACCTGGCACACTGAGCTCAGCAATATCACACAGTGTGCAGTGTGAAGGAGGGAGGAAGCCAAACTCAGGGGAGATCGGAGAGCAGTCAGCGCAGCACGTGGCATCGATCTCGATGACCCACCTTCTGTTTTTATTTGTTTTACTCTTAGTTTGGGATGGGGACCAAATGATATCTTCATGTGTCCTACTGCCTTTGGCAGCTGGGTTTCTTTGAGTTGGGGGAAGAAAATTGGTGCGGGAGTCTTTCAGGGTATGATTTCCTTAGTATTTTGGCTGTTTTGAACTGGCAAGGGTGGAATCTTTCTTTTACATTACCCTCTTTCTTGAAATTTTTGCCTGTTGATTTAGTAGATGTTTTTGCTTTCATATACTGTTTAACCATTCCTTTATAAATGGGGCCTTACCAGCTCTGTACTAGATTTACTATAACATTTTTCTTCTTAGTACTGATCTGAAATTTCTCTCCAAAATCTTTTCCTCACTACTAACCCTTCACTTAACTGCAACAACCAAGTGGTTTTCAAGGCTAGAGGCCATACTCCTAAGGCACTGACCTATCTACCTTGATGAATTTAATCCTCAACTGATAGTAAAAAGCTTTTGACACGGTGAATTGGGACTTCATACTCATCACATTACCACACATTACCACACCAAATGTGTCAGTTAGACTTTAATAGTAATGTATTCTTTTAGCAACTTTCTCAGGTGGCACAAAACAGGGCTGACCCCTTTTGCCATGCCTTTATGAATGCTAACATTGGTGGTCTTAGGATTCTAGATAGGCATAATAAAATTGTGTCACCTCCTTCCCTAACATGTTGCTGGTATGGTGTATCTTACACCAATGCCTATTTTCCCTCAACTATCTTCTCTGTAATTAAACATGAAGAATAACACCTTTTCTCGAGCAATTTATATGGAAGGTGGTCGGCTGCAACAGATTTTGAGCTTTTAACTTTGTGGAAAACAATACAGGTCCCTGTCAAAAGCTCTAGGACACAGGTGTCAAACTGCCAGCCCTCCCGCTGTTGGGAAACCACAATCCCCTTCTGCATTTTTTATAATCTATAACCGGGGGCATTATGGTTGTTTTAGTTCCCCAACAGCTGGAGGGCCAGCAGTTTGACACCCCTGCTCTAGGATGATAAGCACATAGATGATACACCTGACTCCTGGGCCACTGCTCCTTTTGGTAGATTGGTGCTACTCTCTACCTGCATGAATGGGGATGCAACAGAGCTTTAGGTTTCTACTCCTCAGTGAACAGCAATGGAATCCTCTATTACTGATGTTTTTGGTTTTGACCCAGCTATCTAACTGATAATTCTCCATGTGTGCTACCTGCCCTGACCATTGCCTAAAAATCATCTGACTCTAAGCTTGATTCACCAGGAATATTGTCTCTTCCACCTGTACCCTTTAATTATGTGTCAGCTATTGCTGTCAAAGACTGCACTGGTGGTAGAATTATGGGAGTATCTTAAAAGTCCAAACACACCTATGGGAGTTGAGTCGAAAATCAGACTCTTTCATACACAAATTCCACGTCTAGTACAAGGGCCTCATCACCTTGCCTCATACCATTTGAGAATAAGTTAAGTTTCTATGAATAGAAATGAAATGAATTTCACTGCTTTTTGGGTTTAAAAAATTCAGCATAGCAAATGGCTCTAATGCTCTTGAAATTGTGATCATGCCCCTGCCACAGACATGTTTAGAGCTTCTTACATTAAAGCTATCTAAATTATTGTTCATCTGGGGCTCTGAGCCTCCTGGATCCAGTACATTAGATTCATATCATATAAGAAGCCCTCGGCTCCTCTGTTGCAATGGTATAATCAATGCCTTCACAAAGCATAAGGACCTGCTCTTAAGCTTATGACTAGTGATGAGCGATTACGTTGACTATCGTCATCGGGTCGATAGTCGATATCGGCAATTATCAAGACGATTTCCGATAGTCGATAATAGATTATCGCCGATGACCATTAAAGTCTATGGGAGAGCAACAACACCTTCATTCTTACACCCAAACAGGGCTGGAGAAGCTGGAATTAACATCCACAACAGTCAAATGGATACGTGCTACATCTTAGGCAACACACTTAGGTTATAAAAGTCACAGAAAAAAAGTCACAGACCATTTACTATCCCGGTCTTGCACCACAGCATGACCCTTAAACCTGCATGACCCACAAATTAAAAAGTGCCAGAAGGCAGTATAATTTGAACCATCATTTTACTTGAACTGGACATTGAATATCCCTGTCCTGGAACGCAGCATGAGCCCCAAACCTGCATGACCCCCACATTTAAAAAGTGCCGGAAAAAGGAGTCTTTCAACCACCATTTTAGTTGAACTGGATATTGACTATATCTGTCCTGTACCGCAGAATGACCATTAAACCTGTCTGACCCACAGATTAAAAAGTGCAAGAAAAAGGAGTCTCTGAACCACCATTCTAGTTGAACTGGACATTGACTATACCTGTCCTGGGCCACAGCATGAGCCCCAAACCTGCATGACTCCCAGATTAAAAAGTGCCGGAAAAAGGAGTCTTTGAACCACCATTTTAGTTGAACTGGACATTGACTATATCTGTCCTGTACCGCAGTATGACCATTAAACCTGTCTGACCCACAGATTAAAAAGTGCCGGAAAAAGGAGTCTTTCAACCACCATTTTAGTTTCACTGGACATTGACTATACCTGTCCTGGGCCACAGCATGAGCCCCAAACCTGCATGACCCCCAGATTTAAAAAGTGCCGGAAAAAGGAGTCTTTCAACCACCATTTTAGTTGAACTGGACATTGACTAGACCTGTCCTGTACCGCAGTATGACCATTAAACCTGTCTGACCCCCAGATTAAAAAGTGCCGGGAATAGGAGTCTTTGAACCACCATTTTATTTGAACTGGACATTGACTATATCTGTCCTTTGCCACAGCATGACCCTTAGGCTATGTCTACACTGCACTGAAAAACGTCAGTTTTTTGGTGCGTTTTAGGCTATGTCTACACTGCACTGAAAAACGTCAGTTTTTTCATCGTTTTTCGTTTTCAAAAAACTCTGGAAAAACGACTGTAATCATCTCCCATAGACTTCTATTGTAAAAACGTCCTGCTGTCTACACTGAGCTTCTTTTTTCGCTCGTTTTTTTCACTGGTCGTATTTTGCAACATGCTCTAAAAAACGCCAGAACAGGGCAGAAAATTTACTACAGGAGTCTATGTAAAGCGCCGGACGTCTTTTGCCGCGTTTTTTGGCGCATTTTCGTGGCGTTTTTTTGCCGCAATTTTTCAATGAAAACCCTCCCAGGAGACCCAAGTTCCACCTATAGTGGGTGTAACAAAGGTTATATCTGATCAAATCTACATACAAGTGTCTGATGAGTCCTTTTTTGTACCTTTTGTAATAAAATGATCATGCTTTGGTCGCTAACGATTTTTGCGCATTTCATATTTTTTTCGCTAAAAATAAGTTTTTTACAGATTTTTTTAATCAGTTTTTTTTACAGATTTTAATGATAAAAACCTCTTCTAAACATATTTTGGCGCTAATAAAGTTATCTCATTACTGAAGCAGAAAATACATTTTATACGGATTTTGGCGCCAGAATACTTTTATTACGGATTTTGGCGCAAGTAACCATTTTTTATGTTTTTTGGCAGTAAAATAATTTTTTTTACAGATTTTGGCGCTAATAACGTTACCTCGCCTCTGATGCCAAAAATACGTTTTTTTACGGATTTTGGCGCAAAAATCCATTTTTTTACGTTTTTTGACACTAAAATAATTTTTTTTATAGATTTTGCCGCTAATAACGTTATCTCGCTTCTGACGCCAAAAATACATTTTTTTTTACGGATTTTGGTGCAAAAATCTGTTTTTTACGTTTTTGGACACTAAAATAATTTTTTTTACAGATTTTGGCGCTAATAACGTTATCTCGCCTCTGACGCTAAAAATACTTTTTTTACGGATTTTGGAGCAAAAATCCGTTTTTTTACGTTTTTTGGCACTAAAATATATTTTTTTTACAAATTTTGGCGCTAATAACGTTATCTCGCTTCTGACACCAAAAATATGGTTTTTACGGATTTTGGCGCAAAAAACGTGGTTTTACGTTTTTTGACACTAAAATAATTTTTTTTACAGATTTTGGTGCTAATAACGTTATCTCGCCTCTGACGCTAAAAATACTTTTTTTACGGATTTTGGCGCAAAAATCCATTTTTTTTACGTTTTTTTGGCACTAAAATAATTTTTTATACTGATTTTGGTGCTAATAACGTTATCTCGCTTCTGACGGCAAAAATCAGTTTTTTTTTACGGATTTTGGCGCAAAAATCAGTTTTTTTACGTTTTTGGACACTAAAATAATTTTTTTTACAGATTTTGGTGCTAATAACGCTATCTCACCTCTGACGCTAAAAACACTTTTTTACGGATTTTGTCGCAAAAATCCATTTTTTTACGTTTTTTTGGCACTAAATTTTTTTTTTTTACAGATTTTGGCACTAATAACATTATCTCGCTTTTGACGGCAAAAATATGTTTTTTATGGATTTTGCCGCAAGAATCCGTGTTTTATGGCTTTTGGGGCTAAAATCCGTATCTTTAAAGATTTTGGCGCTAATAAAGTGATCTAGCTTTTGACGCAAATAAATACATTTTTTACGGTTTTCGGCGCCAGAATCCGTTTTTTGACGGATTTGGGGGCTAAGATCAATATCTTTAAAAATTTAGGCGCTAATAAACTGATCACGCTTCTGACACTAAAAATATTTTCTTTTTACGGAATTTGGCGCAATAATGCGTTTTTTGGGATTTTGGCGCTAAAATCCTTTTCTTTACAGATTTTGATGCTAATACAGTTATCTTGCTATACGCAAAGATAATGTGGGTTTTTGTGGATTTTGGTGCAAGAATCTGGTGCAAAATTTAATAAAGCAGTAGCACGCAGCAGCAGCACACAAAGGACAATGTGCTCACAATGGCTACAGTGATCTAAAGGAAGTGACTACTTAACATCTGCAGGGTGTAGTTTACATCCAATAGCTTAATTTGTGCATACATTAAAAAGCAGAGCAAAGCCACTCCAAAAAAACACTTCAAAAAAAGCTCCAAAAAACCTCCAAAAAACGCTTTTGACGGGCAGTGGACAGAAAACTCAGTTTCATGAACGTTTTTAGTAATTCGTTTTCAGGTCATTTTTTGTCCACTGCAGTGTAGACATAGCCTTAAAGGGGTTTTGCCACCATGTAATGTTGACGTGGGAACCTCCAAAATGGTATTTAATCACTTTTCTAAATATATGTGATTAAAAAAAAGTGAAAACTCTGAGAGCTACAGCATTTCTCAACCCCCCTTGGTTACCACAAAGCTTCCCCTAGTCACGACCCAGGAGCTGAAAGGCCGTGCTTGTGTGAATCACTTCTTATCTGATGACAGGCAGAATGAATGGTCTTTTCAGGCACCGGGTAGCAATATGTTTTCTTTTGTATACAGACTAACTATCTGTAGTGTTATTAGATCCCTGCTTTATCTGATGAAGAAGCTTTCAAATCTGCTGTTTTAGAATAGGTGTTCTCTTTGTATACAGAATTCACAAGTTATAGTTTGATTATTTGAGTGAACATGTCACAGGATCCGTTATGCAGCTCTGTGCTCTGGCTGTGTGCGTCGCTGTCTCTTGCTGCGTGATTTGTTTACATTACATTAGCTGCTTAGCAGATAAGGTTTCTCCTGACAGTGCAGTGTATGAGCCTGTGTCTTGCTGTATTGAATCCACTGTTGTACTGTTTATTAGTTCACTTAAGTTTTGAGACGCTCCCTTTTTGGATTCCTCACTCTCCCTCCCCTTCCCTCCTCCACGCATTTTTCTGACCACGTGATTTTTGACATCTGCTTATACTGAACGGGGGTCGTACTTGGTCTGGTGGAAAACCCCCCTTTTAAAAAACCTGTTTGACCCCAAAGACCCAAAAAGGGGCACTATTATTTTGTACAGTACTGTCCCCTTAGATATTTTTTGGGAAACTGACTTTGTTTACAGAATTTTTTTTAGGGAAGTTTTTTTTTAATAGTTTTAATAATTATCTTTTTGTTTTTTTAAAATTTTGATAACATACAACAAACCCCCCCCCGCATTTTTTAAAGGTATTTTTTTTACACGGTAAAATGTTTTAAAATCGTTAGCAAACCCCCATAATAATACAATGCCTAATCTCCCCAAAACATTCTTTTTTGAGAAGCTTTTTCCCCCTGGCTTCTGAGAGTGTTCAGCAAATCAATTCAAGTTTTCCATTTTCCTCCAACCCCTTTTCAGGGGATTAGGACAGACCCCCCTGAATCAAATGATGCAAACCCATAGGCCCCCCCAGAAAATTTTAACCCTCAAATTGGAATTTGCGTCCACCCCGGGAGCCCTTTTTGACACTACTTAACCCTCACGAAATCCCCTTTTAAAAATCTGATTTTTTAAGATAAATTTAAAGCTTCCTGTTTTCCCCCTAACGGTAGAAGCCAGTGCTGCTGTCCCCACTTTTAACACGGAGGCCCGCTGCCAATTTAAAGGGGTGCGTGAAGCCCAGGCTACGCTGTAATCTATTAACACCAGGTTCAGCTCCCGGGCCGGGGTTACAGTGGGGCCGGTGAGAGCCCAGCTGGCGTCCGTCATCTATTAACACGGTAAAAAATGCCCTTATGGGGGGCAGCAACGAAAACAGCCGTCTGAAGCAGAGTGCGGAAGCGGAAGTTGAGGAAAGACCTCCACCCTTCCTCATACCAGTCAAACCGGGGAACGCTTGCCCCTCCCATATGATGCGGCCCCAATTGAGCTTCATTTGGGAAATACTGGTGGTTAACCCCCTGTTCCACCCAGGTGCCCTTTTTCTTGGCATTCTTTTTCTCATTTTATCAAGTGCGGGAGGGAAATTGTCTCTGTACTTTGTTCTCTGTCCGTGCTCCATACTCCCATGTCCTCTGAATAACCACACGGGGTCAATTTTTCCTGACCTCCCTTGTAAATTCAGGGGAATTTTTTACCACTTTTTTGTACATGCAAGTTTTTTAGTAGTTTAATTCTAGAAAACACATTTTTTAAAGTAGGATGGAACCCACCAGTCTTTGTTTCTCTTTTTTTTATTGTATTAAATGGGTTGTCTCAAACAGGGATTGATACAATGTTAAAGATCTTGCAAAAACAAGTCATTTTGAAATATGTGTCCATTAACATGCCCTACCTATTCCTTTTTTCTGACAGCACCATACCCTTGAGCCACTTTCAAAATTGTGAAAAAACAAATTATGTTTAGAAACCCACATTTTTAAAATAGGGCTGTAGTCTAGCTGCTTTCACAGCAAAATGCCCCAAAAATTTAAAAAACTTTCCCCCTGAGCCACTTTGACAATTGTAAAAGAACGAATTTTTTAGAAACAACATTTTTTAAAAATAGGGACCTTGATAGCGCATCCCACAGAAAATGCCCCCAAAAATTAAAAAACATACCCTTGAGCCACTTTTAAAATTAGAAAACAAATGCCCTTTTAGAAACAACATTTTTTAGAATAGGACCGTATATTGCAGCATTTCAAAGACAAAACCCAAAAAAATTATAAATTGATTTTCTCACCACTTTTTAAAAATTTGGGGGAAAAAACCCACTTAGAAGCCAATTTCTGTTCCAAAGCCCTGTTTAAATTTTGTATTAAACAGCAACATGCCCCCCAAAAAATTATAAATATGACTTCTCAAGCCATTTTTTTAAAAATTTGAGGGAGAAATGCCACTTAAAAGCCCTTTTTGTTAAAAAGCCCACGTTTATTGCTGATCTCACAGCACCATCCCAACAAAAAATTTAAAAAATTTACTTCACACCACTGTTAAAATTGTGGGGCAACATGCCCCCAAAACCATTGACAATGCAAAAATTTAAAGATAAAGGAGTAAAGGGAATTGGTTTTGTCATGGCCCTTGTTGTTTTTTTACATTCCTCACAGCAAAACCACAAAATGAACTGTTGGGAACTAAAAAAAAAAATTGCAGTAAGAAAGATCATTTAAAAAACTTTTTTAAAAGAGGAGCTTTTCTGTTTGAAGAGGAATGTGAAGTAACAGGCAACTAACAGTGACCTCCGGGAATTTTGGGGGCCACAAATATCAAGATCCCTGCCTGATTCTCTTGATAAAGTCAAAAGAACCCCCTTATCTGTGGAAAGCCGGATGGTTTGTCTGTAAATGACCCCCCACTGTGGGTGAAGGTCCGCCCCTCAGATATGACCTGGCTGCTGGCAGACAACACCTCTATGGCGTGGGGAGCGAAACCGGGCCATTCGCCGTTTTGGAACCCAGAAGTCTATTGGGACCGGTCACATACAAAAAAATCGGGTTGGCGCAAAGTGTGCACCATGATCTTAAGCTGGTCTTGGGTGTTTAGTTGGGGCCCCGCATTGCATGCATGGTGAGGGGGTAAAAAAGATTGCCCCGGGTCACCCATTGGCCCCGCCCCCCCTTGCCCGCTGTGAAGGCCGCTACGGCTACTTTGGGACCCCCTTGCTGTCACGCGCTGGCGTTGTTCCCCGTGACATTTGAAGAACATGAAACAAACGCACAGATTCTCCCCGTTGATCAACCCGCAAGGTCTCCATTTCCTGCATTTTACTCTCTATTTTTGGGGGGGTGGAAGGAAAATGCTAGTTTTGTTTTGTACCGGGGATCCAGGAGGTTTTCCACCCCGTAACTGTTGTTTCATTTTGTGGCCTTAATGCGAGGATCATGTTGGAGGAAATGGAGCATCAAGCCCATTGGGGAGATGGAGCCTTTTATTTCCCCAAGCCTCTGGGTTTGGGGGGCACTAGTAAATCAAATTTTCCCTATCTTTCCGCCTCCCCCTCAAATTCGCGCCAACCTCTTTCCAAGGCAGGGACATTGGGAAAGTCCCGGGCTAGGAATACCCTCCTCCTCCCCCCTCCGCTTCCTCTGGGACAGCTTTCACACAGCCCCGACTTTCCTCAGATGATTCCCCTGAGAGTTAGACGCCGCTTTTTCCTAGCCCGGACCCCCAACCACTGCCCAATGAAGACCGATAAAATTGAGAAACGTTGGCCTTTTGGATTCGACGGAAAAAAGGCTCCCTGTCCGATCGGTGTCCCCCTCCTCCCGTCGCTGGCGGGGACCTATGTTTTCGAGTATCCAACGATCGTTCCCGAACTAAGATCACCACAATGCCATTTCGAAAGGGCATCGTCCGCACTGACCATTTTGGGGGCTTTTTTTTTTTCAAAACTGCAATGATGGGCAGATCTTTCACCTCCTCCACTCTCGGTGGGTCAAAAACCCCGAGGGCCGCACCGCTGTTTTCAGGCCATGTGTCACTTCGTACTGCTAATAGCATTGCGCTGCTGCCCACAAATCGCGGGCATGTGGAGGGGAAATTCCCCGGGGTTCCACGTAACAAAGAACGGTTTTTCGGGGAGGGGGCCCAGCTGACGCTTGCAACGCAGCCCGGGGAGAACAGGGGCGAAAGCGGAAGTGCGAATCAGACCTTGAGCCTTCTTCACAGGCAGTCCCAACCCGGGAGCCTTTAGAAAATTTTTGGACGAGAGGTTCATGACATGTGCCAGGGAAGGGATTGCTCCAGCCTACCGATCTCAAGCGCGGGAGCAAATTTTGCCCTTATCGGATACCACCTTGCCTGGCACAAGGGTTTTTGTACCCCCCCAGCGCCTCGTCTAGTTTTCGGGAGCCTCCACAACTCCTGACGTGTGTGGGGGTCTCCAAGACAGTTTAATTTCAACAAGGCCTGGTTTCTCTGGGCACGTGATGCCACCAGAGGACCTTGGGGGAAAGAGCCCTGCACCATCAAAATTGCTGGATTCAAATTTAACTGCAAGGTGGCTCTATCAACAAAGCTTGACTGACCAAAAGTGAAAAAAACATGTATCTGAAATGTATACGGATAATAAAACGTATTTTTGGCACCTATCAATTCACCTGTGGTGACTACAAAATTGCTGTATTCAAATTTAACTGCAAGGTGCCTTTTTAAAAAAAGCTGGCCTGCGTCAAAGTGAAAAACACACGTATTGAAATGTATAGGATAATAAAAGGTATTTTGGCACCATTCAATTCACCTGTGGGACTACAAAAATTGCTGTATCAAATTTTAAAACTGCAAGGGCTCTACCCAACAAAAGCTGGACTGGGCAAAAGTGAAAAACACGTATCTGAAATGTATACGGATAATAAAAGGTATTTTTGGCACCTATCATTTCACCTGTGGTGACTTCAAAATTGCTGTATTCAAATTTAACTGCAAGGTGGCTCTATCAACAAAGCTGACCTGCGCCAAAGTGAAAAAAAACACGTATCTGAAATGTATACGGATAATAAAAGGTATTTTTAGCACCTATCAACCTGTGGTGACTACAAAATTGCTGGATTCAAATTTAACTGCAAGGTGTCTCTATCAACAAAGTGGACTGGAAAAATTTGGGAAAAAGAACACCTATTGAAATGTATACTGATAATAAAAGTGGAGTTTTGCACCCCAACAATAGACCTGCAGTTAAATAGAAAAGATCTGTATCCTAATATAAATTCAGGCATGCCCAAATATCCAAGCAATATTTCAATAGAAAACTGTTAATAATAAAGCTATTGCAATGCAATGTCTACATAAGTCTGGGTGCACAATATCCAGTATTCTATAAAGAGCTTGTCTGTGTTCTCCCGTGGGCCTCCCCCACCCCCCCCATCCTTCCCCCCGTGACTTTACAGCGGTAGATGCTCCCCTTTTAAATTCTCTGCCTAACTACCTAAAAAACTGCAAATCTCTGATCTAACTAAGTTCTAAGGATCACAGCTAAAAGTAGAGCTGTCTTTGGGGAACAAAAAAGAATAATTTCGCTGAGCTGTTTTCCCCAGAGGCAGAGCGCACGTCCTACTGCTTTGAGATACTGAACACACTGATCATGAACAGGAAGGGCTGTTCTGTGTTAAAAACGAGGTCATGGGATTTTTCCAGCCAATCGCAACCATACACATCCCGTCATGACGTCGCAAAACAAGCTCCCCTGCTTTTGATTTGCTGGCCGCCAAAATGACAGGAAGCGCCGAAAAATGGCGCGATATTAATAGATTATGCGCAGATTTTAAACTAAATATCGCGTGATCGAAAAAATCCGATTTCAACTTTGTCGATAATAATCGCTCAACACTACTTATGACTATACACAGTGGGGAAAAAAATGTTTAGTCAGCCACCAATCGTGCAAGTTCTCCCACTTAAAAAGATGAGAGAGGCCTGTAATTGACATCATGGGTAGCTCAACATGAGAGACAAAATGAGAAAACAAATCCAGAAAATCACATTGTCTGATTTGGAAAGAATTTATTTGCAAATTATGGTGGAAAATAAGTTTTTGGTCACCTACAAACAAGCAAGATTTCTGGCTCTCACAGACCTGTAACTTCTTCTTTAAGAGGATCATCTGCCCTCCACTCATTACCTGTAGTAATGGCACTTGTTTTAACTTGTTATCAGTATAAAAGACACCTATCCACAACCTCAAACAGTCACCCCTCCAAAACTCCACTATGGTGAAGACCAAAGAGCTGTCGAAGGACACCAGAAACAAAATTATAGCCCTGCACCAGGCTGGAAAGACTGAATCTGCAATAGGCAAACAGCTTGGTGTGAGGAAATCAACTGTGGGAGTAATAATTAGAAAATGGAAGACAAAACAAGACCACTGATAATCTCCCTTCATCTGGGGCTCCATGCAAGATCTCACCCTGTGTGGTCAAAATGATCACAAGAATGGTAAGCAAAAATCCCAGAACCATGCGAGGGGACCTAGTGAATGACCTGAAGAGAGCTGGGACCAACATAACAAAGGTTACCATCAGTAACACACTAAAGCGCCAGGGACTCAGATCCTGCAGTGCCAGATGTGTCCCCCTGCTTAAGCCAGTACATGTCCGGGCCCATCTGAAGTGTGTTAGAGAGCATTTGGATGATCCGGAAGAGTATTGGGAGAATGTCATATGGTCAGATAAAACCAAATTAGACTTTTTGGTAGAAACACAACTTGTCGTGTTTGCAGTAGAGAATGCTGAGTTGCATCCAAAGAACACCATACCTGCTGTAAAGCATGGGTGTGGCAACATCATGCTTTGGGGCTGTTTCTCTGCAAAGGGACCAGGATGACTGATCTGTGTATATGAACGAATGAATGGGGCCATGTATTGTGTGACTTTGAGTGGAAACCTCCTTCCATCAGCAAGCGCATTGAAGATGAAATGTGGCTGGGTCTTTCAGCATGACAATGATCCCAAGCACACCACCAGGGCAACGAAGGAGTGGCTTCGTAAGAAGAATTTCAAGGTCCTGGATTGTCCTAACTTGTCTACAGATCTCAACCCCATAGAAAACCTTTGGAGGAAGTTGAAAGTCTGTTTTCCCCTCCGACAGCCCCAAAACATCACTGTTCTAGAGGAGATCTGCAATGGAGGAATGGGCCATAAATAAACAGTCAAAAGTGTTGCCAACCTTGTTGGAAGACTGTACAGACGAGAATAATGTTTGACCTCTTTGTTGTCACTGCCAACAAACAAGAAATGACCAAATACTTATTTTCCACCCTAATTTGCAAATAAATTCTTTCCAAATCAGACAATGTAATTTTCGGGATTTGTTTTCTCATTTTGTCTCTCATAGTTAAGGTCTACCTATTGAAGTCAATTACAGGCCTCTCTCATCTTTTTAAATGGGAGAACTTGCACAATTGGTGGCTGACTAAATACTTTTTTCCCCATTGTAAGTAAATTAATATATTTATAGTACACACCAGATCCAAAAAGACAATCATCTAATTACTACCTTAATTGAAGCCCTCTTGCACTCTTAATTTTCTAAAGTAAGAAGTCCCTAATATTAAAACTGGCAAAAAGATATAAAACGAATAAGGAACCATGGCCTGTAAGTGTTAGCTCTACTGTTAAAGCATGCTGACTTAGATATTCCTGAAACCGCATGTTTGCATGGGTCAACAATGACAGTTTAGACTGTTTCATTGAGATAATGAAATATGCTTATTCAATTTCTTCATCATCAAGGGTAATATTTCTTAACCAATATGCATATATTTGCTGAATATTAAGGCTTGCTCATGTCAGGTTACAGCAGAGCCCCTTTTTCATTTATACATTAGATAAAAGGCTATCTGATTTAGTGATGGAACCGGAATTCTCAAAAAAATTCGGTTCGGTGCACTTGCCGTATTTTCGACAAATTCGTTTCGGTACCGAATTACTTCGGCACACGAATCACAGTTAAAAAAAAAACAGGCTATTTCAGGCTGCCACAGAGCACTGAGGGTGCTGTTAGAACGTTGTGCCATGCTTAATAATATGCAGAGGGAGCTGGTTGGGTCTTCATACAATGTTGTGTTTTTGTATGGAAGCACGCACCTCGACTGCCGCCGCTCTTAGAATCGCTTCGCATATAAATTCCCCTGGGCTACTTTAGAGGGCAGAATCAAGAAAATGACCAAAAACTCAAGCGGGAATGTAGCCTGATTAAATCCATGCTAGGAAAGCTGGAAAAAAACAAGTGAGAGCTCAGGTGGGCAACATTAGTGATAGGAGTGTGGAGCGGGGTGACGGCGGGCTAGCCACAGCAGCTGACGGTCAATGCGTAGTGGCACAATGACATTCTGGAGGCGGCAAAACAAAGTATTAGCCACAGAGTGGCACAATCACACAGTGTGGGAGGTCAGGCAGTGGCGAGCATGTATGTGGTCAGACAGTGGCACAATGGCAGTCTGGGAAGGTGGCAAAAACAGTATTAAGGCCACAGGTGGCCACATCACACAGTGTGGAGGCACAGGCCGGGCGCAGTATGAGGTCAGGCAAGTGGAACAATGGACAATTAGGAGGCGGCAAAAACAGTATTTATTTAGGCCACAGAGTCGGCACAATGATAGCAGGTGTGGAGGTTCAACGGCAGGACATGCGATGTATGAGGTCAGACAGTGACAATGGGACGCAATTATGGAAGGTGGAAAAAAACTAGTATTAGAGGCACAGAGTGGCACAATCACACAGTGGAGGGGTCACACGCCGCAGGGCAGCTAGTATGTAGGTCAGGCAGTGGAGGTCACTATGACATTATGGAGTCGGCAAAACATGTATTAGGTCCCAGAGTGGCACAATGATACCGTGTGGAAGGTCACGCAGCAGCTGAGTATGAGGTCGACAGTGGCACAATGACTTATGGAGGTGGAAAAACGTATTAGGGCACAGGAGTGGCCCAATTCACACAGTGGAGGTCACAAGCACGGCAGTCAAGTATGAGGTCAGGCAGTGGCAAAATGACAATTTCTGGAGATGGCAAAAAAGGCAGTAGGCCAAAGAGTGGTACAATGACACACTGTGTGGGGGCACGGCAGGAGCAACAGCTGCAGCTATAAGGTCCAGGACAGTGGCAACAATGACACTGTGCAGTGGGGAGGGCAACGCAGCAGCACGGCAAGCAAGCATGAGGTGCAGACTAGTGGCAGCAATGACACAGTGTGGAGGGGCACGAAAGGAGTCACAGCAGCAGGCATTGAGGTCAGACGAGGGGCAACATGGACATTCGGCAGTGTGGCAAAATAGTATTAGGCCACAGGAGGCGGCACAATTGACTGAGAAGCGGATGGTCACGGCAGAAGGCAGCTTGCATGAGGTCAGGAGTGGCACCATGAAAGAGGACGTGGTGAATGGTGATGACAGGAGCAAGCTTGAGGGTCAGAGAGTGGCACAATGACATTCTGGAGGTGGCAAAACAGTTACCCAGGCCGCAGAGTGGCACAATGACACTGTCAGTGGATGATTCACGGCAAACACGCAAAGCAGCAGCAGCATGAGGCAACATAGAGTTGGCCACAATGACAGAGTGTTGAGGTGGGTGGAAATACAGGTCCCTGTAAAGACAGGTGGTAGGCAGATGGAGAAACTTCAAGCAGATGTGTGGTTCAGGCGTGGTGGCGGCATCAGAATAGTGGCTGAGGGAGGTAGTTTTGAATACCCTCGACTGACGCTAGGCATTGGTGTGTGGAAATCTGGCCCGATCCAACGCCTGAGTCATCTTGACAAAGGTCAGTCGTTCAACATTTCCATTTGGAACAAGCGGGTTCTCTATTGGCTGGGTAACGATGGCCCCCGCCGCCACTGAAACACCCGCTTTGATGCGCACATACTGGACCCGGGCAGGAAGCTTCTCCACTGCAAATCGGCAAGTTGCGGGCCTACATCCAAGTTGTGGCTGCCAGTAGTCCAGCGGAATCCTTCTAACTGGGGTGGCAGAGTGCTGTCCAAGTAGGCCCACAACCTGTTGGTTCAGGGAATGCTCCAGGACTGCTGCTGCTGCTGCTGCTCTGTGACTGCCCTCCTCACTAGGCGGGCTGAAGGAAGCTGGCTCATTAGTGACCCAGACTTAGGTTACTGCTGATGGAGCTGGTACGGCTCCTACCCCCCCACCTTCCCCCAGCGCCGCGGCAGTAGTACTGTGAGCGCTGAGGAACCCGTAAGACCTGTCATGAGGAGGGACGATGCCGGCACATAGCAGCGGCCCAATGATTACGGGGAGGGATTTCCCTATAAGTATTTGAGTTTGTTATTCCTCTTCAATAGCTGGGAAAAGGCTCCATTTTGGAGACGGTTGCCGAGGGCTCCAAAAATAGAGGTGGAGAGCCATAAGTCATCCCTCTGTACGGATGCTGACTATACGGCTGTCACTAGCCAGGCAAATAAGCATGCTGCGGGACATCTGCACAAGTGACTCCGAGGGCTCCCTGCCTCCTTTTCCACTGTATACATGCACGGTGCTTGGGAGTCAGCATGCCTCGTCTTCTCCTCAATCTCCATCCACCTCCTCCAGCTGCTCCTGCTCCTCCTATCTTGTCACCTGGGTAGAAAACCACTTCATTTTGTCACACAGGACAAGTGTTCTGCCAATGTTCCTCATCTCTCCTGCCTCTCCTCCATTCGACAGTGCCCCACTCGGACTCATGTGGCAACGAGATGTAGGTCGCCACATCTCCAGGTCCCTGCCCAGACAGATTTTACAACATCTGTTCAAGGACATGATGCAGTGGAATGACGTTATTCATCCCGTAGTCTCTCGGCGACTGACAAATAACGTGGACTCACTCGATTGGCCTCAAACAAACAGGCAGTGTCACGCCATGAGCTGCCACTGGCTGACATCAAAGTTACACAGGGGAAGTACTTCTGTCTGACCCTGGATCATCAAAAAAAATCGTTAATCGGCCTTTCTCTGTTCATACATGTCGGTCCAAACATGTGAGGCGGGAAATTACAGGGGTGGAAAAATCGCATAATCTGAGCGTGTTGGGGAGAGGCCGTTCTCTGCCGCTTGCAACTTCGAGGAGGGTGTTCCTGGCTTTGTACGAATGGATAAAGTGCATGCACAGTTTCCTGGCCATTTCAGATGTTATGAGATCGGGTGAAAGACTTCAGAACCTTATTACAACCTGATTGGAACACGGTGCGCCTATGGAGGGCGCTGGGACCATCCCTCCTCGCATGCTAGCGCGGGACATCCATGTTCCTCCCATTAGTCCGTCACCATGGTCCCGATTTGCAGTTGGCGCGGAGAATGCCTCACACATCGCGATTTCTTGCTGCATGACGCGGTGCGTTCCTCCCTGGTGTTGACTTCGTTCGCGAGGCAAGTAGGTGTAGAACTGCGTGACACCGCTGTGCCTACACATGTGGTATGATGGAGCCACGTACTTCGTACGAGCTGAGATGGTGGTGGATGAGTGGAGAGGAGGAGGCGGACATTGGCGCAGGTGCAGCAGTTTGGACAACGTGAGGAGGAAAGCGGCGGTCTCCTGTCCAAGTTGTAGGTGTGCTGGGCTGGAAGCACTATTCACCAGTGGGCAGGTAAACGGACATGTACTGGCCATGACCGTAGTTTACAGCTCCAGACGTCCGCGGCTGCCGTTTTGGTATGTACCTTGGAACAAACTGGATAAGCTAAGGAACTGACACCACTTTATGTTCTACATATTTATGAGTGCTTGTTACTGCCTTTTTGGAAAAGAAATTACGGCTCTTGGAACTCTCAATCTCGGCCTCTGGCCACAAGCCATAGTTCTCTGAATGGTGCAGAGTCCACCATTTGCGAAAGGGAGGGACTCGCGGCTGTAGTACCAACAACTTGGACAGGGGAAGCACGGGTCTAGCTGCTGAACCTTAGGGATGGGTTGACGCATTATCTGTTGATCTTCTTTACTCAATCGCCTCTCTGAACTCGAATGCTGGCGCCATGAGTAGCGAGGAAGCAGGAGCATCTGGACCGGGGAGAGGATGTCAAGAGTAAAGCTGCCTTCTGCAGAGGTGGTGGAGCTCTTGACTGGCTGAAATGGCAATGCGTGCCACTGGCCCTGCTGCTTGCTGCGCAGCGGCAGGATGGACACCAACATTCTTATGAGCCAAGTTTCTCCCAGGCCAACGGATGGTGACGCTGCCATGTGTTGAAGCAGGGCCGTTGTGGCCAACGGTTAGCTCCCTGGCCACGCTTCACTTTATGCCACAGATCTAAATTTACCCATATTCGGCTCCTCCGGGTGTCTTAGCAAAGACAATGCCACACCGGACGGGTAGCTGATTTTAACCGCCAACGCTTCGCACTGAGTGCACTACTGCCGCCGCTGCCTCGCTGAGCCCCTGTGCCGCTACTGTCATTGGACATGCGAAGCGGGGTTTTCTACCCTGGACAGCTTTGGCTACCGAACATCACCAACTGCTGCTACCCTCGCTGACCTCACGGCACACACAACCACTTGCTGGCATGCGCGCTGCCGGAGCGCAAGCTGGCGCCCCTCTTCTCTGACGATGATGACAGCCTTGCTTTCACACGGGCTCCAAAGTGCGGTCGGCTACTCATCACTCTATTTGTCGTTTCACGTCCCACTACTGTCTCATCACCCGGTCTTGGTAAGCCGAGGCTGACCTGCTCACCAACTTGACCTCCCATGCCACTCTCCACTTCTATACTTTGCAGAGCCCTACTGCAAGAAGCTGGGGATATTGGCACCATATCTTGCTGCCACGTGAGCTGGCTGAATGCCCTCCTCAAATTGTTATCTCGCTATATAGTGCGCTGAGCCAGGACCACATAGTTGATCCCTGGCTGAGGGAATGGATGGGACAGAGGGGCGGGCTGAGGAACAGAGTGAGGGCAGCTGACCCGCTCAAGGGCCATGCCAACAAGTGTTGTGTCTGAGGTTCCCAACGACTCTTGGCACTGGGGTTGTAAGATGTCATTTCTGGAGGAAAGGGATGGACCCTAGTCAACCAATCAAGAACACTTGGGTTGCTGAACAAACACGACCGGCAGCTATGATGACAGCGGAGTTTTTGTTGGGCAATTCACCGAGTGGACCCTGCTCGACAGTCCCCTTGCTGCTGTGCTGCCAACCTGGGCCCGTTTCAGTAATGTTTGTGCCACTGCCACTCGCAGTTTCAGAGGCCTGCCAACTCTCTGTTCGACATACTGTTTGTTTCTATAATGTACAGACACTGTTTGATGAAGCTATCTGTTTATGATAAATATACACCCTGGTTTATTGATCCAAATGAACCCAGGAACGAAGCTTGGGTAACCCTTGGATATAAATTGACGATCCACAATTGGACCAGAAATATTAAACTTGTATGTGTCGGTTACAAGGCACTTGTGTGTTTTACTAAATGTAAAAGCACAAACAGGCTTAATTAACCTTCGCTGGTGAATTAGGCTACAGAAAAAATGTAATATATTTCGGTGTTGAAAAAGACAGGGTTTTATTTTTGTACAGCATCAGCAGCAAACAACGGCTTAATTTAACCCCTGAGATAGATGTAAATGCGCTATAGATTAGTGCCACCACAAACTAGTAGCTTTGGTAGGTTGTTATCAAATTGCGTGTTTCTACGCCACACAACAAGAGATACAGTTGTTTATTATCCTTTGCTTTGTGAATTAGGCTACCAAAAGAAAAAATATATATATTTGGCGTGAAAAAGACGGTTTATTTTTTTCAGCACACCAGCAAAACAACGCTTAATTAACCCTAGGATGTAAATTGCGCCAAAGAATTGAGCCGCACAAACTAGTAAGCTTTGTAGTCGCATGTTCATTGCGTTGTTTTATACGCCCACACAACATAGAGATACAGTTGTTAATTAGGCCTGTTGCTTGTGAATTAGGTACCAAAAAAAATTATATATTATTGCGTTGAAAAAGACGGTTTAATTTTTGTCAGCACATCCAGCAAAACAAACGCTTAATTAACCCCTGGGATGTAAATTGCGCCAAAGAATTGAGCCGCACAAACTAGTAGCTTTGTAGCGTGTTACAATTGCGTGTTTTCTAAGCCACTTCCAGAGATAGAGTTGTATTTAGCCTTTGCTTGTGAATTAGGCTACCAAATAAAAAAAACATATATATATTTGGCGTTGAAAAAGACGGTTTATTTTTGTTCAGCAACACCAGAAAACAAACGGCTTTAATTAACCGCTGGATGTAAAAATTGCGCCAAGAAATGAGCCGCACAAACTAGTAGCTTATGTAGCGTGTTACTATTGCGTGTTTTCTACGCCACAAAACAAGAGATACAGGTTGTTAATCTAGCCTTTGCTTGTGGAATTAGGATACCAAAAAAAAATATATATATTTGCGTTGAAAAATGAACGAGGTTTTATTTTTGTCAGCACACCAGCAAAAACACGCTTAATTAACCCTGGATGTAAATTGCGCCAAAGAATTGGAAGAGCCGCACAAACTAGTAGCTTTGTAGCGTGTTACAAATTGTGGCGTGTTTTCTACGCCACACAACAGAGATACAGTTGTAATTTGCCTTTGGCTTGTGAATTAGGCTACCAAAAAAAAAAATTTATATATTTGGCGTTTGAAATAGACGGTTTATTTTTTTCAGCACACCAGCAAAACAACGCTTAATTAACCCCTGGATGTAAATTTCGCAATAGAATTCAGCAGCCAAAAATGAATTGTTATTTGTATTGTAAAAACGCTGTTTCTTTAAATGAATACAACAGGAACTGGCTTACGATCCCACTTGGATATTGAATGTATATGCAGCTGCAGTGGACGCACCAATGGATTTTCAGATCCAAATAACCCCTAAATAAATCAGAAATAGATAATTCAGTGAACTGTCACTCTGAGACAAGCTGAGAACCCTCGCACAAAAAGATCGCTGTGTAAAAAAAGTCAGTGTCTCAGAAAGCGCTATCACCCGCAGCAGCACCTTCCCTGTCAGTACAGTGAGAGGAGTGTGAGCTCCCAGCCGGCAGCGCTCGGTCTTATAATAGTGCCGGTGACGTCACAGAATCCCGCCTGGTCTTCTGATTGGCTTCATCTCTGCACATGTCATGCAGGCTATGTCCCTTCTTCCTTCCAGAGTGCTTTGCCCCATGTAGGCCATTGTGCTCGCAGCCATTTTTATCAATCAAAAAGCCACATTCGTTCACCGACGTTGACCCAAAGTTCGACTTCGTTCCGAACCGAAGTTTTCCTGAAATTCTAAACGAATTCCACTTCGTTAGAATCAATTCGCCCATCTCTAGCTATGATATATTCTATTTTACAGGTCTACAATAAGGTCCTATTGAACAAAGAAATGTATATCATGTAGTATATTTTTTTTATTTTATTGTATATTTATGTTTATGTCATTAGTGTAGTCTACTTTTTTGTAGTATACTAATCTATACTGAGCTGAATGATGCCAAAATGGCAGTATTTTTGAGCAAGAGACATGTTTCGTCGCCGCAGTTTTTTAAGATAAATGGCTTAGGTTGTAGTGCAAGGAGTTTTTCCTGGGTGTACATGACTGAGTTTTACGCATCATATTTTGTTTTGAATAAGGAATGCTACCTATATTCTAGTCACTTCATGGGATTCTGAAAGCACACACTAAAAACTTATATTAAATACCATATTCATGGAGTAGAGAGGGCGAATTGATTCGTATACGAAGTTGGAATTCGTTTAGAAGAATTTCAGGAAAAGACTATCAGTCTGAACGGATGTTGAAAGATTGGGGGTACTTCGGTTGTAGACGAGAGTGCGCTTGTGATCTGATAAAGATGTGGCGCTGCGAGCAACTGCGTTCAGTTATGAGTGAGAAGGCACTGCTGGGAGGAGAAGGTATAGCCTGCATGAGCATGTGCAGGATGAAGCCAAATCAGAGACGCGGAGGGTTTGCCTGTGACCGTCACGCGCGCACCTATCTGTAAGAGTCCGGGGTGAGCGTACGCCCAGGGAGCTGAACACTCGCGATCGTCGACCTGGTAGAATGACTAGGAAGGTGGTGCCGTGGCTGCTAGTGTAATAGCTCTTACTGAATAGGGAATCTGATTTTTATACAGCTCAAAATTTTTGGGGTGGTGTCTCGCTAGTCTCAGAAAATGCTTCTATTTATACGATTCTATTTCTGATTGTTGTGGGGGTATTTGGATCTGAAGGTCCAAGTGTGAAGCCGAGATACGTGCGGAGCTGCATATTCATTTTAATGCTATCTGTCACTGCACATTGAATATCCAAGAGGGATCTAAGCCTGTTCCTGATTGTATTCATTAAAAGAAACAGCGTTTTTTTTACAACACAAATATACTTCATTTTTGGCAGCTCAAAATTCTTATGCGCCAATTTACATTCAGTGGTTAATTAAGCGTTGTTCTGCTGTTGTGGTGACTTAAAGAAACCATCTTTTTCACCGCCAAAAAATAAATTTTTCCTGTAGCCTAGTTCACAAGCGAAGGTTAATTACAATATGTAGAATCTGTAAGCAGAAAGTGAAGCGTAGCCAGGGAGCTAACGTTGGCACCACGGGCATGCGTCTCAACACATGCAGGGGGGCGTCCCACCTCTGCAATAAGGGAGCTGTTTCTCTTTGACATTCATCTCCCGGTAATGAATGCTCCTACTCCTCGCTCTCATTGGCCGCCAGCAGTTGTTCAGCGAGGCGAATGCAAGAGACAACAGTATGCATCCAACCATTCCTAAGGTGCAGCAGCTGACCGTGCTCCTGTCCAAGTTGGTTGGTTACTGCAGTCCTCCTTTTCCAAATGGTGCGATCTGCACCGTTCAGATAACTATTGGCTCATGCCGAGCCGAGATGGAGAGTTCCAAGCACGTGTAATTTCTTCCAAAAAGGCGAGTACCAGCACTTTCTAAATGTGTAGAAACAGAAGGTGGGCCAGTCCTGAGAGCTTATCGGTTATGTTCCAAGGTGCACGGCAGCGCGGACGTACTGGAGCTGTAGCTCGTAACTCGGTTTGCAGGGCCAGTTACATGTCCTTTACGGCCCACTGGGGTGAATGTTGCACTCCTGTCCTGCCACAGGCCACTACCAACAACTTTGACCAGGATACGCGCCAGCCCTCTCATCCACGTTGTCATTCTAAACTGCGGCTCCTGCTCCAATGTCTGCCTCCTCTCCTCCTCCTCACCACCACTATCTCTACTCCACAAGTAATGCTCCATCATACAACATGTGTTAGGTGCCACAGCGGTGTCATGCCAGTTCTACACGCTGGCGTTGCCTCAGCGAACGATGCAGTCACTCAGGGGAGGAAACTGCATCCACATCATGCAGCAAGGAAATCGATGTGTGGCTTTCACCGCGCCAACTGCCAAATCGGAACCATGGTGACGGACAATGGGGAGGAACATAGGTTGTCCGCGCTGGCCTACGAGGATGGGATGGTACATGCGCCCTGCATGGCAAACGTGTTCAATCTGGTTGTTGAAAAGGTTCCTGAAGTCTTCCAGCCGATCTTCAGTAAGATATCTGAAAATGGCCCAAAACAGGGGGGGAAACTGTGGCGATGCACTTAATCAATTCTTTAAGCAGGAAACACCATCCTCGGTTGCAGAGCAGAACTGGCCTCCACCAACACACTCTGATATGCGATGTTTCCACCCGTTGGAATTCAGCTGCCACTTGTTGGACGACTGTATGAACACAGAGAAAGGCCAATAACGATTTTTTTGATGATCACCAGGCGGACAGGGTGTACTCCTGTGTAACTTTGATGTCAGTCAGTGGCAGCTCATGCGTGACACCTTTCGCCGTTTGTTGAAGCCATTCGAGGAGGCCACGTTATTTTCATGTCGCAGGACTACGGGATGAATTAAAACGATCATTCCACACTGCTTCATGTCTGGAGCAGATGTGAAAAATCTCTATGGGCAGGGGACTGGAGAGCGTGGAACTACATCTCGCGGCCACATGAGTCGGTGGGGACTGAAAATGGAGGAGGAGGACATTGGTGCAGAAACCTTGTTGGTGTAATGAATGGAATTTTCTGACCCAGGTGACAAGAGAGGAAGGAGCAGGAGCAGCTGGGGAGGTTGTTGGAGATGAGGAAGACATGGCAGATGGACCCGCAAGACAGACACCGTAGGCAGTATTACTAGTGGAGATTTGGAGGCAGGGAAGGACACCGCGAGAGTCACTTGTGCAGATGGCCGCAGCATGGCTGATTTGCTGGCTAGTGGACAGCCGAATAGTCAGCTCGGCAGAGGGATGACTTCTTGGCTCTCCTAAACGCTAATTGGACCCCGTCGGCTACGGTCCCAAATATGGTGGAGTCCTGGTTTACCAGCTATTGAGAGGCACGCCGAGGACAAACTCAAGAATAATTTAGAAGAAAATCTCCGTTTAGTCAGGGTTGGCCGTGCTATTGTGCGGCTTCGTCCCTCTATGACAGGTCTGAGGGTGGGTTCTTCAGTGCTCAGTACTACTGCCGCCTGGCTGCTGGGGAAGGCTGTGGGGGTCGGAGCAGTACCTGCTCCATCAGCAGCAACCTTAAGTATGGAGTCACTGATGAGCTGCTTCCTTCACCCGGTACCTAGTAGGGAGGGCAGTCGCCAGCAGCAGCAGCATGCAGGACCTGGATCAGACCCTGTGAACCAACAGGTGGTGGCCTACTTGGACAGCACTCTGCCACCCAGTTAGAAGATCCGCTGGACTACTGGGCAGCCTCAAACTGGATGTTGTGGCCACAACTTGCCGAGGTTTGCAGTGGAGAGCTGTCTGCCCGGCCAGTAGTGTGGATCAGAGCGGCGTGTTCTCAGTGCGGCGGGGGCCAGCCGTTCCTACCCCAACGGAGAACCCGCTTGTCCACGGGAATGTGGAACACGAATGACTTTGTCAAGATGAATCAGGCAGTGGATCGGCAAGGATTGCCCACACACAATGCCTTAGGCGTCAGAATTACATCAGCCATGACGCCTCACCCAAACTGTGAGAAATGAGTTCCTGGGTTCAAACTACCTGCCTCAGCACTATTTGATGCCGCCACCCGCCTGATGCCACACATCTGCTGGACAGTTTCTCCATTGCAATCAAAACCATCTTTTACAGGGGGGGATGGTATGCCACACACCTCACACTTGCATTGTGCCACTGTCTGACCTCATGCTGCTGCTGTGGCTGCTGCCGTGACCTTCACACTGGTGTTATTGTGCACTCTCTGACATCCTCATGCTGCTTGCCGACCGTCACCGTCCACTCTCTGTCATTGGACATCTGTGGCCTACTCCAGTTTTTGCCACTCCAGAATGGTCATTGTGACCCATCTGTCTGACCTCATGCTGCTGCTGCCGTGACCTCCACTCTCTGTCATTGTGCAACTCTGTGGCCTACTCCTGTTTGTTGCCACCTCAGAGATGTGATGTTGTGCCACTTGTCTGACCTTCATGCTGCTGCGTTGTCCCCTCCACTCTCTGTCATTGTCCCACTATGTGGCCTACTCCTGTTTTTGCACCTCCAGAATGTGTTTGTGCCAATGCTGATCTCATTGCTGTGCTGTAGGCTGCTGCCGTTGGACTAGACCACTGTGTCATTGTGCAACTCTGTGGCCTATTCCTGTTTTTGCCACCTCCAGATTGTCTATTGTGCCACTGTCTGTCCTCATGCTGCTGACCGCCATTCACCTCCACTCTCTGTCATTTTGCCACTATGTGGCCTAGTCCTGTGTTTGCCACCGCCAGAATGTCGTTGTGCCACTGTTCTCGACCTCGAGCTGCTGCTGCTGCCGTGACCTCCACTCTCTGTCAGATGTGCCATTTCTTGTGGCATACTCCTGTTTTTGCCCACTCAAGAATGTGGATTGTGCCACTGTCTGACCTCATGCTGCTGCAGCCGTCACCTCCTACTCTCTGTCATTGTGCTCTCTCGTGGCCTATTCCTGTTTATTCGCCACCTCAAGGAGTTGGTTATTGTGGGCGACTGTCTGACACCTCATGCTGCTGCTGCTGTTGATGCCTGTGCAATCCACTGTGTCATTGTGCCACTCTTTGGATTACTCTGTTTTAGCCACCTCCAGATGTCATTGTTGCTCCACTGTCTAACCTCATGCTGCTGTGGCTTCCGCCGGTACACCTCCACACTCTGTCACTGATGTTGCCACCTGAGCCTAGCTCTGTTTTTTTTCCATCTGGCGCTGCCATGGCTTTATCGCATGGCTAAATTCAAGCTTCAGTTTTTTGGTCAGTTTTGCGTACGGTTAAGTGCCCAGGGAATTTTAGAGTGAAGCGATTATGAAGTAGCGGCGGCAGATTCATGTGCGTGTCATACTAAAACACACATTGTATGAAGACCAAACCAAGCTCCCTCTGCATATTTAAGCATGGCCACAAACGTTCTACCACACCTGCATGCTTGTGCAGCTGGACAACAGCTTGTTTTTTAAACCTTATTCGTCCCGAAGTAATCGTGGAACGTAAGTTATTTTTTTGTTGGAATCGGCTTGAGTGAGCGAACCCGAATTTCGAGAATATTCGCCCCATTCTAGTCTATGTGTTATAAAGAGAAGCTCCAAATACTAACAGATAATATCCTGGGTGGGACAGAACTATTCCTGCAATGCTGACTGTGTCAAGGATGGTGTGCACTGACTAATAACTAGTCATGGGAAGGAATTAATACCTGGATACTAGGATTTGAAACCTATAGCTGGTTTACCTTGGTAAAGAATTCATGCTGTGTAGACTTCATTGATTTCCTATTGAAGGCTACACAGCACAGGCTATGGTCGGTATTTCAGCGGATTCAAGATACTGAATCTGCTGAAACAATGACCAAAATCCTGTGCTGTGTACGACATAGCTTTTTTGTTGTTCTGAAAGGTACCTGATTTTGAGAATTGTCAGAAAATTTCTGGCATTTGTTAAGATAACCAGAAGCAATTTATAGTCCCTGTTGTTTGAGTGGTTCTAATCAGAGTGGTACTATTTGGACTAGGAATAATATTACATAGTTGTCTCATATTCTTATTATGACTACCAGCTAATATTCAGAGTAACCGCCATGTGCAGCATAGATAACGGCTAGATCTGCTGGAAGTGAGTGACTTGAGTAAGTTCCTGCGTAGACATAAAAAATTTTGGGTGACGGTTAGTCTGGAGCCATACAGACTGCATCCCACAGCTGATAGAGGGTGCTTGAGGGAGGATTCATAAGGCAAACATGGTGATGGAACTGGTCCCACAGACAGTGGTGTAGTTACAGGGGTCACAGAGGTTTCACAGATAGACAGATAGACCCAGCCAGTGGCGGAACTCCCTGGGGGCCCGGCCGGCAACAAACAGAAACTTCATTTTAACTGCTGGCTGGGCAGCTACATAGAGTCACTAGGGGGCAGCTCGGTCACCTCACAGCTCCACGGGTCTGCTAAAATCTATCTTAGAAGAGCTGCTCCCTTAGACCCCTCCTCCTCTCTGTGCTCTCCTCCAGCTGCTGTATGCAGCCCCCTCAGCAGTTGGGACTGTGGAGGAGGGGTGCCTGAGAGCACCTCCTGACTAGAAGCTGCTGTTATGTGTCCCACTCTTCCCCACCCTGTGTCTTCCCGAGACTTCTGGACTGAGAAAGCCAGCTGCACTGCAAACAGGTAAGTATATGTGTATCTGGATGTGACTGTGTATGTGTCTTGGTGTCTGTGATGTGTGTGTACGTATGTAATATAATAATAATAATAATAATAATAACAATAATACTTTTTATTTATATAGCGCCAACATATTCTGCAGCACTTTACAATTTAGAGGGTGTACATACAGACATTACACATTAAAAGAACTTACAAATGAGACACGAGGCATGAGGACCCTGCTCGCGAGAGCTTACAATCTATTATGGTGTATGGGTGAGACAACGGGTTAAGAAGTGCTCAGTTTACAATGGTCCAGCCATGTTACATAAATAGGAGGTGGTTTACATAAAAATTGGGTGACCCTGCCACCCTGACAGTAATATATACGTAAGTGACCAGTACTCAGTGCAGGGTAAACGCTGCCACAACAAAAACACGAAGTAAAATCTATTGTGTAAACAATTAAAGAATCGTAGTCCACTAATATCAGCGTGTGACCGGTGTTTGGGGGATGTGTCTAGCGTATGACTGGTGTGTGCGGGATGTGTCTAGCATCTAACTGGTGTGTGCGGAATATGTCTAGCATGTGACCAGTATGTGCGGGATGTGTCTAGTATGTGACCGGTGTGTGCAGGATGTGTCTATCAAGTGATTGGTGTATGTGGGATGTGTCTAGCGTGGTACCGGTTTGTGTGGGATGTGTCTGGCGTGTGACTGGTGTGTGTGGGATGTGACCGGTGTGTGCAGAATGTGTCTAGCGTATGACCGGTGTGTGCGGGATGTGTCTAGCGTGTGACCGGTGTGTGCAGGATGTGTCTAGTGTGTGACCGGTGTGCGGGATGTGTGTAGTTTGTGACCGGTATGTGCGGTATGTGTCTATCATGTGACCGGTGTATGCAGGATGTGTCTAGCGTGTTAACGATGTGTGAGGAATGTGTCCAGCGTGTGATTGACGTGGCGGATGTTTTCCATGGGGGATGTGAGTGGGTAGTGGAATTTTTCTGGTGTCCCTTTTTTTTTCCCTCATTCTAGGGAAAACACGTATAATTTTTTTTTGGTTTTTTTTTATGGCGGGGAGGGGGGCCCTCATTTAAAAGTTTGCTAGGGGGCCCGCCTTCTAGTTACCCCCTCCCCACAGTTTTTAATTGGGTTAAACCCCTGGGGAATTATGGGGAAGGAATCCCTAAAGCCGGTCACAATCTTCCAACAATCGGGACAATTTTGGGCCCATGTGTTTTGTTGCATTGCTTCTGGAAGACCCCACCATTCAAAAGTCAAAGTATTTTGGGGGTTGTATGTAATTGCAAGGATCGATTCATACCCAATCCTCTTTAGTGTGCCTTTTATGTAGGTGAGTGGACACAGCAAATTATATAAAAAAAAAAAAAAAAAAAAAAAAACCAGACCACAACACTGCCACCATCTTGTGTTTTTCCAACGAAGATTGCATGATATTTGTTTTCTGAGGCAGAAACGTCCATTCATTCAATGAATACTGCCATAAAAATTGAAGCCTTTTCTGCCACTGTAGGTTCATTAGCATAATCGACAAAGTTGAAATCGGCACGGTTTTTATGTTGATCGGATTTTTAAATCACGCGATAATTTAGTTAAAATCTTCATCATCTATTAAATCGCTGGCATTTTCAGCGCTTCCTGTCATTTTGCGCCAGCAAATCAGCTTAGAGAATAGAGCAGGGTGACTGTTTGGTGCGACGTCAAGACTGTATGTGTATGGGTTGCGATTGCTGTGAAAAATCACATGACCTCTATTTACATGAACAGCGTATCCTGTCAGCCTCAGTGTGAATCAGCGTCTCATAGGAGTAGGACGTGCGCTCTGCCCTGTCCATACAGCTCAGCGAAAATTATTCTATTTGTTCACAGAGACAGCTATACATTTAGCTGTAGAACATTAGAACTTAGGTAGATTAGAGATTTGCAGATCTTAGGTAGTTAGGCTGAGAATTAAGGAGGCACTAGCCTGTAAAAGGTCATGGGGGTAGTGGGGGGGGGGGGCCCAGCGGGCGAACACAGACAAGCCTTCTTTAAAGTGATAAGGATATAGCGCAGCCGAGAACTAGTTTTAGACATTGCATTGCTAATAGGCATTTTTTAATTAACAGTTTTCTTGTGAAATAAATACTTGTATGGTTGGGCAGCTGAACTTATATTAGGATACAGATCCTTTTTCTATAACTGCAGGTCCTAAATTGTAAGGTGCAAAACACCACTTTTAATATCCATATACATTTCATATATGTTTTTTCCACTTTTGCCAGTCCAAGCTTTGTAAGATAGAGGAACCTTGCACTTAAATTTCAAAACAGCAATTTTGTCGTCCGCAGGTGTATTTATAGTTGCAAGAAAATATCCTGAGTTATTATCCATATACATTTCAGATACGCTTTTTTTCACTTTTGGTCAGTCCAGCTTTGTTTATAGAGGCCACCTGCACATAAATTTCAATACAGCAATTTTGTCGTCACCTTTATAGTAGGTGTATATTAGGTGCAAAAAATACCGTTTTAATATCCGTATACATTTCAGATACAATGTTTATGTATCTTCACTTTTTGTCCAGTCCCAGTTTTGTTGAATAGGCACCTAGCACATTAAATTTCAATACAGCAATTTTGTCGTCACCCAAGGTGATATTTTTTCTAGTGCAAAAAATACCGTTTATTTATCCCGTTATACATTTCAGATACGTGTTTTTTCACTTTTGGGCAGGCCCACTTTGTTGATAGAGGCCACCTTGCAACTTAAATTCATATACAGCAATTTTGTCGTCACGAGCAGGTGGTATTTTTAGGTGCAAAAAATACCGTTTATTATCCGATATACATTTCAGATACGAGATTTTTCACTTTTGCCCAGTCCCAGCCTTTGTTGAATAGAGGCAACCTAGCATCTTAAATTTCCAAAACATCATATTTTGACGTCACCGCAGGTGTATTTTTAGTGCAAAAAAACCGTTTATTAATCCTGTATACATTTCAATACGTGTTTTTTCACTTTTGGCCAGGCCACTTGTTGATAGAGGACACCTTGCACCAAAATTTCAATACAGCAATTTTGTCGTCACCGCTGTGTATTTTTAGTGCAAAAAAATACCGTTTATGAATCCGTATACATTTAAGATACGAGTTTTTTTCACTTTTGGCAGGCCACTTTAGTTTATAGAGTCACCTTGCACATATATTTTCAATACAGCAATTTTGTCATCACCGCAGGTATATTTTAGTGCAAAAATAACGTTTATTATCCTATACATTTCAAATACGTTGTTTTTTTTCACTTTTGCCCATTCCCAGCATTGTTGATAGAGGCACCTGCACTTAAATTTCAGATACAGCCAATTTTGTCCGATCACCGCAGGTGTATTTTTAGGTGCAAAAAATACGTTTATATCCATATACATATTCAGATACTGTTTTTTTTCACTTAGGTCGTCGAGGGGGGTTCCAGCTTTGTTGATAGAGGCACCATGCACTTAAATTTCAAATACAGTCAGTTCTGTCCGTTTCACCGCAGGTGTATTTAGGTGTCAAAAAATACAGTTTATTATCCGCATTACATTTCAGATACGTTTTTTTCACTTTTGCCCAATCCAGCTTTGTTGATAGAGCACCTTGCACTTAAATGCAATACAGCAATTTTGTCGTCACCGCAGGTGTATTTTTAGTGCAAAAAATACCGTTTATTATCCATATACATTTCATGATACGTTTTTTTTCACTTTTGGGCGGCCTGCTTTGTTATAGAGGTCACCTTGCACTTAAATTTCCAATACAGCAATTTTGTCGTCACTCACAGGTGTAAATCTTTAGGTGCAAAAAATTACCTTTTATTATCCGAATACATTTCAGATAAGTGTTATTTTTTCACTTTTTTTTTTGAGCATTTACAGCTTTTTGATAGAGGCAACCTTAGCACTTAAATTCCAAACAGCAATTTTTGTCGTCACCGCAGGTGTAATTTTAGGTGCAAAAAATACAGTTTTTATTATCCGTTTACATGTACAGATACGTGTTTATTTACTTTTGGGCAGGCCAGCTTTGTTTGATAGAGGCACCTTGCACTTAAATTTCAATACAGCCAATTAATGTCGTCACCGCAGGTGTAATTTTTAGGTGCAAAAAAATACATTTATTATCCGTAAATACATTTCAGATACGTGTTTTTTCACGTTTTGGGCAGGCCGGCTTTGTTGATGAGAGGCACCTTGCACTTAAATTAAGAATATACAATTTTGTTTTTTGTATTTGAGGGATATGAGAATAGCTGTGATTTGCCGTCTTTTAAATAAGAGACTGTTCCAAACTCTTCATACCTTCTCAAATTTTATCTTTCTGAACATGAGCGAAATGCAGTGGTAAAGCGAGCAAAGAGGGGGAAGGACATGGAGGTAGAGTTTACGAAGAATGTGCTCCTTCCAGTGCTGGCGACAACACGCGAAGCCAGGGATGGATTGTCTTGTTTGCAGGACAGTACAGGCCTGTCATCGCTGGGTCCCATGGCCCTTGTATCTCATTAACTAACAGCGACGCTCAATCTGATCATTCAGTGGTTAATGTAACCTGCATCCAGCAGTCATACCTCCTCGTCCTCCATTCCACGGCCACAAATGTCGTCATCACATCATCCAGCATCCGTCCAAATGAAGCATCCTAAAAAAAAATTCAAACGAGTGTAGCCACCACTGTGTAATAATCCATTTTCTGAAGACCTCTTGATGACAAAATGCGGTTGGGGTCAAAGGCTGTTTGAAAAGATCAAGAGGGCCAAGAGGATGATTTGTCTGCACTTGACGCCCATTACAGATGTCCATTAGAGGAGAGAAGGCAGCCGGTCAATCGGCAAAAATCCCGGCGGATCCGGCAACCCTTGCAGTCCCCTTGCTTTGTAGCTGTCCTGCAGCTCCGGAAGCAGATGACCAGGACGGACCAAGTCACCTTAGATGATGATGATGACGACGACATTCGGATCCAACGTGGTGCTTATAGCAGAAATTGGCTTGCGAGCGATTTTTCACACTGGACGTAGGAGGAAGATGATGGGGTAGTGTCATACGGGTCCGCGCTCAAAAAGTGAGAGGGCGGTCGCAGAGTTTCCGCTGATCGATTCCGGTCAGAAACCCCGCTCCTCGCTTAATCGCCATCAAAAAGGTCTAGGACCTCTTCAAGCCTGTGGCCTTCTTTGAGCAAGCCTCTGATTCAGCCCAGTGATGTCATATCCGCCTTTGCCGTAAACGCATAAGTAGAGTCCAAGAATCTTAGGTGTTTTAACCACACCAACTTGACTAGTCCGCATGCAGCGAATGCATGGAGTTTAAATGGAGGCAACACTTGGCCAAAAAGGCCAGACCGACGCCGGGCTTTCCAACCACTGTCACACCTCTGTCTCCGCCTCCACCGCCACCACCAAGCATTCCTCAGCTGCCCATGTCTCATCAGAGTCCATGATCAGGGATCAGCCTCCGCTTCAAGCCTCAGCGTCGCCCGAGTACCCCAGCAACACCAGAAAACCCAACCACCCCCTTCTCCTTCCGCCATTTTGACGACCTGCATGCCGTACAGCGGCCAGTCTAGCACCAGCCATCTGTCTGCCAGGTTTGGGAGCAAAGAAACACTGTAACCAAAACCATCTTCAAAGCCAAAGCTTAATGTTGGCATTGCCAAGGCTTTTGGCCTTGGAATATGTTGCCTGTCTGGTGGACACAGATAGGGATCCGCCACGTCATGGCCCTTGCCTGCCCCCAATACCATATTGCCGAGCAGGCATTCTTTGACCAGAAAAAAAAACCGTCCCTTCCCTGGCCAGCCCACGTGTCAACTAAAATATCAAGTCGCTGTTGTCTGCATCTGTGTCGAAAAGTCCATCTGACCACCGACACATTGATAGTAAGCACGGCCAGGGCCGCTATATATCGGACAGCCACTGGGTGAGGCTGGGTGACTGTCATCTGGTGGTGACGGTGGCTCTCCAGGCTCGGCGCACGCTCTTCAAACACGCAGGGAAGGAGCAGGCTCTTTCCGCCCAAGGTCCTACTGGTGGCATCACGTGCCCAGCAGTAAAACCAGGCCGTGTTGCAATCAAATCGTCTTGGAGACCGTCCACACACAGTTCAGAGCAGTGGACGGCTCTCCCAACGATACCCGAGCCGGCCTCGGACTGGGCCGCCTGGGGACGCGGGTATCCCCCGGTTGGCCCCCCCGAGCCGCTGGGGGCCCGCGGAGGGCAGTTTCCGTCGCTCCCCGGGCCCGACGCGCGCATCCGGTCCCCAGAGCCCCGGACCCGCGTCCGAGCGCCCAGAGACCGGACTGGAGTGGGGGACTAATGTCCCCGACTCCCGGAGGACTGCGCGGTTTGCAGCGGAGCGCAGGCGCCACGATAGCGGCTGCGCTTCCCGCTGATCTCCCCTGCAGGCTGAAGACACTAGCTTTCAGCTGCCGGCGCCGCCCCTACTGCAGACGTGTAGGCGCGCGTGACGTCACTCCACCGCGCCGCCTATGCAGGACGCCAGTACGGAAGGCCGGGGGGGCCAAAAGCGAAAAACCCCGGGCGGGGGACCCGGAGCCAGTAAGTGTTTTTTTGTTTTTTTTTTTTTTTTTTTAAAACTCCCTACAAGGGGGCGCTAAACTACGGGGGGGGTTTTGGGGCCCTAAAAGGGGGGGCCTGGCAACGGGGGGGGGCCCTGGTACAGGGGGCGCGCCTACGGGGGGGCCCTGGCTAAAAAGGGGGGGCCCCCTGGCACAAGGGGGGCTCTGACTACAGGGGGGCCGAGGGCTCAAGGGGGGGCTCTGACTACAGGGGGGCCCGGGGCTAAAGGGGGGGGCCCTGCCCTAAAAGGGGGGCCCCTAAATACAAGGGGGGCCCCGGGCCTACAAGGGGGGCCCCTTTGGCTCCCAAGGGGGGCCCTTTGGCTAGGGGGGGGGGCTCTGGCTAAAAGGGGGGGCTTTTGGCTACGGGTGGTCCTGGCTAAAAGGGGGGGCTCTGGCTAAAAGGGGGGGCTCTGGCTACGGGGGGGGGTCCTGGCTACAAGGGGGGCCCTGGCTACCGGGGGGGGGGCTCGGGGACCCCGGGGGGGGCTCTGGTTTACAAGGGGGGGCTCGGGGCACAACGGGGGGTCTGACTACAGGGGGCCCGGGCTACGGGGGGGCCCCGGGTTTACAAGGGGGGCCCTTGGCTACAAGGGGGGCCTGGCTAAAAGGGGGGGCCCTCTTGACAACAGGGGGGCTTTTGAACAGGGGGGCTCTGACTACAAGGGGGGCTCTGACTACAGGGGGGGTCCTGGCTAAAAGGGGGGCGCGGGGTAAAAGGGGGGGCCCCTGGTTTACAAGGGGGGGCCCCTGGCTACAAGGGGGGCCCCCGACTAAAAAGGGGGGGCCCTGGCTACAAGGGGGCACTGGCTAAAAGGGGGGGCCCTTTGGCTACAAGGGGGGGGCCCCTGACTACAAGGGGGGCCCGGGTACAAGGTGGGCCCTGACACAAGGGGGGCCCTGCTCCCAAGGGGGGCCCGGGGCACAAGGGGGGCTCTGCCCTACAGGGTGGCCCCGGGTTTCAAGGGGGCTCTGGCACAAGGGGGGCTCGGCCCTACAGGGTGGCCCCTGGCTACAAGGGGGGTTTGGGCTACAGGGTGGTCCTGGCTACAAGGGGGGGTCCGGGCAACAAGGGGGGTTTTCTGGCTAAAGGGGGGTTTCTGCTACAGGGGCCCCGGGGCTACGGGGGGGCTCTGACTACGGGGGGGCTCTACTACGGGGGGGGCTCGACTACGGGGGGGGCCTCTGACTACAGGGGGCCCTGCCTACAAGGGGGGGGGGCTCTGATCCCAGGGGGGCCCCTGGCAAAAAGGGGGGTTCCTGGCTACAAGGGGGGCCCCTGGCTAAAGGGGGGGGCTCTGACTACAGGGGGGGCCTGACTACAGGAGGGCTCTGACAAAAAAAGCGACCTTTTGGTCCAAGGGAGTTCTGACTACAAGGGGGGCCCCTGGCAAAAGGGAGTTTCCTGACTAAAAGGGGGGGCCCGGGCACAAGGGACTCTGACTAAAAGGGGGGGCCCTGGAAACAAGGAGAATTTCTGACTACAAGGACCCCCCTTGGCAAAAAGGGGCTCTGACTCCCGGGGGGTCCTGGCTAAAAAGGGGGGCTCTGACTATGGGGGGGTTCGGGGATATAGGGGGTTTGACAATGGGGGGGGCCCCCGGGCTACCTACGGGGGGGCCCCTGGCCCCTTCCCGGGGCCCGGGCTCCCTTTCGGGGGGGCCCCCTGACTACCTAAAGGGGGGCCCTGACTAAAAGGGGGGGCCCGGGCCCCTATTTTCAAAAAGGGGCCCCGGGCCCTCCCTTCGGGGGGGCCCTGGGGGGCCCTGATTTCCTAAAGGGGGGGCATTTAAATTTAAAAGGGGGGGGCCCGGGGCTACCAAAAGGAAGCCTTGACTAAAAGGGAGGGCCCCGACAAACCTACAGGGGGCCCTGAAAACAAAGGGGGGCCCTGGCAAACCTAAAATTTAAAAGGGGCCCTGACTACCTACACAGTGCAAAAGGGGGGCCCCCTGATTTCCTGCACACTACCCAAAGGGGCCCCTAACTACCTGAAATACTCCCTGAAGGAGACCCCTAACTGCCTGAAACTACCTAAAGGGGGCCTTAAAACTGCCGGGTATACTATATCATGGAAGCCAAAATTTGCCTGTATCCCACCAAAAGGGGGGGCCCTAACTGTTTTGCAGCCTATAAAAAGGGGGACCCTAACTACCTACGTTTTACCTAACGGGGAGAAACCACCTACCTACAGACGGGGGGCCTTGCCTATTTGTACCTACCTAGGTTTTCTTGTTTTTACCCCCTGGTAATATAAAATTGAGAGGGGGAGCGCCCCCTAAATTTTTTAGCATTATCCCAGGGGGTTAGTCCTCTCCCCACCCTTTCCCAACCCCCCAAAGGGTACTTTGGCCCCTAAGTTATGGCTTGTAACCCCCTCTCCCACCCCCGGGAAGTTTGTACAGAGGGGGGGAATGGGTTAAAAAGATGCTGGAAAATTTTAGGGTTCTAAATATTTGTGGGGTAATTTTTTTCAGGGTGAGCTGTTTGGGGGGACAATTTTAAAATGGGGGTTGTGGGAAAGGAAAGCAGAAGAGAAGGGAAAAACAAAAGACTTGAGAGAAGGGGAACGACTCCTCAGATAGGAAAGTCTCCGGTGGGTTTCCCCAATTTTAGGGGGTTTTTTTACTTTATATTGGAAATTGGGGTGTGACCAAGGGGAAAGTGGAGGGGGTATTGTATGTTGGTGGGGGGAGATAGTGTAAGGGGGGAGGGGGATATTGTATGTGGGTGGAGGGGGAATATGTTTGGGGGGGGGGGGGGATATTTTATGTGGGTGGAGGGGATATTGTATGTGGGTGGAGGGATATTTAATGTGGGTGGAGGGGGATATTGTATGCGGGTGGAGGGATATTGTATGGGGGGAGGGGATATTGTATGTGGGGGAAGGGGATATTGTATGTGGGTGGAGGGGGATATTGTATGTGGGTGGAGGGGGATATGGATGGAGCTACTTAGCCCCGTGTCTATATGCTAGACAGACAGATATGTGCGATAGACAGATATGTGCGATAGACAGATATGTGACTAACTTGCTATTGTACTACACAATACCGTTCTGTTTTGCACACTGTATTATGTGGTAAAATGGGCGCATTAATGTCCGAGAGGCCGGTAATATTTTCATGTACAGTAGGGTGGGCCCCCGAGATCAACTCCCCTGTGGGCCCCAGACCCCCCCAGTCCGACACTGAGACCGAGCGCTGGCTGGGTGACAAGAACCTTGTGCCGGGCAAGGTGGTGTGCGATAACGGGTGAAATCTGCTGGCCGCCCTTAAGATCGGTAGGCTGGAGCATATCCCTTGCCTGGCACATGTCATGAACCTTGTCGTCCAGAAATTTCTAAAGAGCTACCCGGTCTGAACTGCCTGCTGAGGAAGGCTCGAGGTCTGAGTTCGCACTTCCACCGTTCGCACCCTGCTTCGTCCCGCCTGGCTGCGTTGCAGCGTCAGCTCGGCCTCCCCCTCAACCATCTCATTGTTGACATGGCAACACGCTGGAATTCCACCCTGGACTGCCAGCGTTTTGTGAAAACGGCAAGCCATTAGCAGCCCAAATTTGAACTGGCCTACAAGCAGAGTGCGGGACCTGGGGGGTGTTGAGCCCCCGAAGTGGGAGGCAGGTGGAAAAGGGTTTCCCATCCTTGCCATTTTTTAAAAAGAAGCCCCAAAAGGCGTGGGGAAAACCCCCCTTGTCACATGGCATTGTGGTGATTGTTCGGGAACGATCGTTGGAACTTGAAACAACATCCCGCCAGAAACGGAGGAGGGGAGAGGGGACAAATGCGGACAAGGAGCCTTTTCTCCATTGAATCCACAAGGCCCGCAGTTTTAAATTTTCGGTCTTCATTAGGCAGTGGTTGGGGGTCCAGGGGTAGTGCAGGCGGCGCCATCAGCTCTCAGGGTGCATCTTCTGAGGCAAGTCAGGGCTGTGTTGAAGCTGTGCCGGAGGAAGCGGAGGAGGAGGAGTAGGTATTCCTAGACACTGACGTTATCGACATCCCTGCCTTGGAAAGAGATTGGCGCGAATTTGAGGCAGAGGAGGAAGATGAGGAAGATCAGTTTGCGACCCAGAGGCTTGGGAAATCAAGGCCCCCATCTCTCACAGAGGGGCTTGGGATGCTCCATTTCCTCCAACATGATCTTCGCATTAAGGCCATCAAATGACAACAGTTAATGGGTGGCCACCCTCCTGGATCCTGGTACAAAACAAAATCAGCACTTTCCTTCCACCCCCCAAAATAGAGAGTAAAATGCAGGAAATGGTGACCTTGCTGATTGATCAACTGGAGACATCTGTTACGTCTTCTTCACGTTCTTCTTATGTCACGGTGGAACAACATCAGCGACGTGACAGCAGTAGAGTGCCAAGTAGCCATAGCGGCAGCAGCAGCAGGCAAGGTGGCAGAAGCCTAATGGGTGACCTCTGGCAATCTTTATTTCCCACCTCACCAACGCATGCAATGCAGAGGCACACATAAAAACACACAGTGACCACGCTTAAGATCATGGGTGCACGACTATCTGCGTCTCAACACCGATGTTTTTGTATGTGTTCCGGACCCAATGGGACTTTGGGTATCCAAAATGGACGAATCGCTCGCCCACGCCATAGAGGTGTTGTCCTGCCCAGCAGCCAGCGTCATATCTGAGCGACCTTCAGCACAGCTGGAGGATTCATTACAGACAAACGCATCCGGCTTTCCACAGATAATGTGGATCGATTGACTTTCATCAAGATGAATCAGGCATGATCTCTGATGATGTGTGTGCCCAATTGCCGAGGTCCCCGATTAGTTGCCGGTCTTCTTCACATTCCTCTTCAAACAGAAAAGGTCCTCTTGAAAAATGTTGTTTAAAATGATCATTTCTTCCCGCAATTTTTATTCTCAGTTCCCAACAGTTCATTTGCTGGTTTGCTGTTGGGGAGATGTAAAAGACAGCAGGTTCCATGGGCAATACCGTATTCCATTTACTCACTTTATCTTTAGAAGTTTTCGCATTGTCAATGGTTTTGAGGTCATGTTGCTGTGAGTACAGCTATAATTTGGTCCTTTGGAACAGAAATTTTGTGGCTTCTAAGTTGGGGGATTTCACCCCTCACAATTTTTAACATGGCTGAAGAAATCCCTTTTTAAAAATTTTTTGGGTCAGGCTGCTTTGAAATGGGACAATTTCTACAGGTCCTTTTTCCCAAAATTTTTTTTTTTTCTAACAGGACATTTGTTTTTAAAAAATTTGTCAAAAAAGGGGGTCAAGGGGCAAAGTTTTAATTTTTGGGGGCATTTTTTTCTGTTACAAAGCAGCCTTTTTAAATAAAGGTTCCCTTTTTAAAAAAAAATTTGGTTTTAACAACAATTTTTTCTTCACAATTAATCAAAAGGGGGCTCAAGGGTCCCTGTTTTTTAATTTTTTGGGGGGTTTTTTCTGTGAAAATGCAGCAAAACTACAGGTTTTCCCATTATAAAAAAAAATTTTTTTTTCTAAAAGACATTTGCTTCTTTACAATTGTCAAAAGTGGCACATGGGATGGGTTGCTGTCCCGAAAAAAGGAATAGGAAAGGGCACTGTTAATTTGGGAAAAATATTGCAAAATGACTTGTTTTTTTCAAGATCTTTAACATAGCTTTGCAATCCCCGAAATTTAGACAACCCATTTAAAACAATTAAAAAAAAGGGGGAAACAAAAACATTTATGGGATTTTCCCCCTATTTTAAAAATGTGTTTTCCTAGAAATTTAAAAATACTAAAAAACTTGCATGTAAAAATAAGCTGGTAAAAAAATTCCCTGGGAAAAATACCCAAAAGGGGGTTTCAGGAAAACTTGAACCAGATGTGGGTTTTTAGAAGGGCATGGATATGGGGCACGGACAGGGGGAAAAAAAAAAACAGGGGGCCTTTTCCTCCCGGGAGTTGAGTAAAATGAAAAAAGAATGCCCAAAAAAAAGGGCCCCCTGGGGGGAACGGGGGGGGTTCCCCCCAGTATTTCCTTTAAATGGAAGCTAATTGGTCCGCCTCTACGGAGGGGCAACGCTACCCCGGTTTTTAACTGTGGGACTGAGGAAGGTGGAGGTTTACCTCACCCCTTTCCCTTCCGCCCCTCTGCTTCCAGGGACTGGTTTTTGTTGCTGCGCTCATAAGGGCATTTTCCACGTGTTAATAGATGACGGGGCGGGCCAAACCCCGGGTTTCCCCCGCACGCACTTTAAATCCGGGCCCCGGGTACCGAAAACCCGCTTTTTAAAAGATGACGGACCCAGCCTGGGCCCCCCACCGCACCCACCGTAAGTCCCGGGGAGCTGGACCTTCCCTGTTTAAAACATTTGGGTGACGGCAGCTCTCACCGTTAAGGGGGCAAAAAGGAGAGCTTCAAAAAATTTTTCTAAAAAATCGGGTTTTTTAAAAATGTGTTTTCTTGAGGTTAAATTTGTGTCAAAAAAAGGGGTCCCGGGCCCGGGACACAAATTGCCCCAATTTTTGGGGGTTAAAATTTTCATGGGGTGGAGTTTACTATGGGGGAAAAATTTATTTGATTCCAGGGGGGCTGGGCCTAATCATTTAAAGGGGGATTTTGGAGGAAAAATGATAAAAATTTTAATTTATTGGCCCCGAATCACTCTCAGAAGTCAGGGGGGCAAATTCTTTTTTAAATAAGAAGTGTTTTGGGGATTATTAGGACATTTTTATTACTTATTGGGGGGGGCGGGAAAGAATTAAAAACATCTACACGTGTAAAAAATCCTTTTAAAAAAGCAAGGGAGGGGGGTATGTTGTTTTTTATTTTCCCCCTTGAAAAAAAAAAACAAAAAAGTTTAAAAAGGTTTAAAAATATAAAAAAAAACTTCCCTTTAAATAAAATTTTTAAAACAAATGTCAGTTAAACCAAAAAAATTTTAAATAAATGGACTCTCACTGTACAAAATAGTATAGTCCACCCTTTTTGATCTGTTGGGTTTTAAAAGGTTTTAGGGGTTTATACTGCGGGTACGGACAGATAAAAGTCCCAAAGTCCGTTCAAATAAAATGGTGGTTTTAAAGCTCCTTTTTGCGGGACTTTTTAAAAACTGGGGGGATGCATTTTGGGGTCATGGGTGGGCCCAAAGGGCAGGGGATAGTTTCCTGTCCCGTGGAAAAATAAAATTGGGGGTTGAAAGACTCCTTTTTTCCCGGGACTTTTTTTTTCTGGGGTCATGCCGGGGGGGGGCTCATGCGCATTCCAGGAAAAGGGATTTGTCCAATTTTCCCAGGTTTAAAGTAAAAGGGTGGTTTTAAATTTTACTGCCTTCTTTTGGGAAATTTTTAATTTGTGGGGATGAAGGTTTAAGGGGGCATGCTTTTTTACCAAGGGCCCGGGGTAGTAAATGGTCTGTGACTTTTTTTTTTGTGGGTTTTATGCCTAAAATGTTTTGCCCAAGATTTTTGCCAAGTATCCATTTGACTGTTGTGGATGTTAAATTTCCCCTTTTTCTCAAGCCCTGTTTGGGGGTTTTAAGAATGAAGGGGTTTTTTTCCTCTCCAATAGACTTTAATGGTGATCGGCGATAATACTAAAAATCGGGCCCTTTTGGGGGAAAACCCGGGTTTATAATTGGGCAAATTTTTGCTATCGAATCCGGGTGACCTAAAATCACGTAATCCCCTCTTCCCCTAAATCCTGTAAATTTTTAACTGATAACGGGGACTAGTGGGGGTCAATACTTCAAACTGCCGCTTTAAAGATGACCTTTTTAATTTTTTCCCTTTTTTTTAAAATTTTTTCACCCCTCAAATTTTACCAAAGGGAAATATTTTTGAAAAATTCTTTTCAAAAATTAATCATCATTGTCCCTTTAAATTATTTGTTGTGATACATTGTAAAAGTAACCGGGAAGGTAAATCACATCCTCCCGTCCTTCCAGCCCCCCGCAAGAAGCTGGCCGTAGATTCTGACTATACCAAGGTAAAGCAAACATTTCAAGGGTTTATTTAAATATTTAGGGGCACATGTAACTCCCGGGTTTTTTGCTAGGGTTTTTTGCCCACTTTTGGGGAAAAAAAAAAATGTCGTAGCCAAGTTTTGAAAAGATGGGATGAAAAAGAAGTATGCCAAAAATTGCCACTTAGCTCCAAACCCCAACCCTTTTGAATGACCAAAAAATATTCCCATGCTTGCCAGGGACAAGGGCCCCGTAAATTTTTTGGAAAAACCCCAAAATGAAGGGTTTTTTTTATACTTTTCTGTCACATTTTACATCCTCCATTTTTTTACCTGTTTCCATTTCCCCTTTTTCTAATTTGAGCGTTTACCCTAATAAAGGGATGCGGTAGGGTGTAAGAATAGACGGGGAAAAAAGATAGAAAGATATAAAAGATATATATGAGATAGATAAGAAAGAGATTAGGGTAGTTTAAAAGGGATGAAGATTAAAAGGGTCACTTTTTAAAACATCATCCCCTAGCTGAGTTATAATTTTATATGGAGTTACTATGGGGCCCCTGTTAAATTTTTTTATTTGCATTTCCCTTTTTCAAAACCCGCCAGGTCACAGCATTTTTCAGAAAGCACCTCTAGGGGGGGGCTCACATTATAAAGAGGTGGAACCGATTTATAAATTTTGTAAAAATGTAATTTTGTGGCCCTCCTTTCCCCCTAGAAAAGTGCTGGGCCCCTGTCTGGAAAAAAAAAAAATTTGGGGCCCCTCTGCTGACATGGGCTATAAGCCCCCCTTTCCCGGCACTGCTAGTGGGTACTCTGCTGGCAAATGTTTTATAAGGGAAAACTTTGCTGGCCCCCTGGGGGCTCGTGGTGAAAGTGCCCCAAAAGGGTTTCCCCTCATAGACCAAAAGCCAAAAAGTGTTCCTATAGATGGTGGGCCCGAAGGGGCCCCACAAAGGGAAAAAGCCAGCAAAAGTGCCCTGCATAGAAATTTCCAGCAGAGTCCCTGCATTAAAACCCGTGCAGCAGAGTTTCCCCCCATGGGCAGTGCCCAAAAGTTCTCTACATAGACACTGCCAGAAAAGTTTCCCCGCAAAGGCACGCCGCAGAGTGCCCCGCATGGCCACTGCCAGCAGAGTGCCCCCCATGGCCTTTCCCGGGAAAATTGCCCCGCATAGGGCAGTGCCAGAGAGGGGCCCCACATGGACAGTGCCAGAAGAGTTTAAACCCCCCATGGACAATTTCCAGGGAAAAGTGCCCCCCATTGGGCAGGCCAAAAAAAGGGCCCCCATGGGAAAAGTGCCAGAAGATTTCCCCCATGGGCCATGCCAAAAAGAGTGCCCCGCAAAGACATGCCCGAAAAAGGGCCCCCCAAAAGGACAGTTGGCCAGAAGAGTGCCCCGCCCTAGACAGTTTCCAGAAGGGGGGCCCCCCATGGGGCCCTGCCAGAAGGACCCCAAAAAGGGGCAGTGTAAATAGAGTTTCTACATAGACATTGGGGAAACAGAGTGCCCCCCATGGACCCGTGCCAAAATGAAATGCCCCAAATGGGGCAGGGCCCGCGAGTGCCCCGCATGGACAATGCCAGCCCGAGTGCCCCGCTGGGGTTGGTTTCCAGTTTTAAATTCTCTACTTTGACCCGTGCCAGCAGAGTACCCCCCAAAAGATTTTGCCAGCAGAGTTCTCTACATAGACACTGCAAGCAGAGTGCCCCGCATGGACACTGCCAGCAGAGTGCCCCGCATGGACAGTGCCAGCAGAGTGCCCCACATGGACAGTGCCAGAAGAGTGCCCCGCATAGACAGTGCCAGAAGAGGGCCCCACATGGACAGTGCCAGAAGAGGGCCCCCCAAAGGGCAGTGCCGAAGAGTACCCCCATGGCAGGGGCCAGAAGAGTGGCCCCCCATAGACAGGCCCCGAAGAGGGCCCCAAATGGAAAGTGCCAAAAAGAGTACCCCAAAATTTGGGCATTTCCAAAAAGTGCCCCCCATAGACGTGCCCGAAGAGGGGGCCCCCCTTTGGGCGGGCCAGAAGAGTTTCCCCGCATAGACAGTGACAGAAGAGGGCCCCCATGGAATGCCAGAAGGGGCCCCCCCAAAGGAAAAGTGCCAGAAGGAAATGGGCCCCCCATGGGAAATGCCAAACAGAGTTTCCCCCACATGGACAGTGCCAGCAGAGTGCCCCACATGGACAGTGCCAGCAGAGTGCCCCGCATGGACAGTGCCAGCAGAGTGCCCCGCATGGACCCGTGCCACAGAGTGGCCCCCCCCTGGGGGGAGTGCCAGTAGAGTTCTCTACATAGAAATTTCCAGCAGAGGGAAACCCCCATGGATAGTCCATAATTTCTTACATGGGCATGCAAGCAGATTTCCCCCCCATGGACACTGCCCGCAGAGTTCCCACATGGACAGGGGCCAGCAGGGGGTGCCCCACATAGACAGTTTCCAAAAAAGAGGGACCCCACATGGACAAAAGGGCCCGTAAGTTCTCTACAAAAAGACAGTGCCCCGGAAAAGTGCCCCCATTGGGCAGTTCCCGCAAAATTTCCCCGCAAAGGACCAGCCCGAGATATACCCCCAATGGATTTGTGCCACCCGAGTGCCCCACATGGACATTTGCCCGCGAGTGCCCCACATGGGACCCGTGCCAGCCCGAGGGGCCCCCAAAAGGCACTTTCCCCAAGTGCCCCACATGGGGCACTGCCCCGCAGATACCCCCCCAAAAGGGGCTGCCAAACAGGGTTTTAAGTTCACTGATGCATAGCCCAAAAGAAATTTCTAGTTGAAAACAATATAAAGAAGTATGGGGCTTTAAAATTCCCCCCAGTGGCCAGGAGGGTCTTTGCTTCTATACACAGGGAAACGGGGGGGTTTCACTATCACTTACGTCTTCTCTTCCAGATGGAGATTATGGAGACAAAAAATTATGATTCAACGGAGAAAAGCTCGGCCCTAACACCATCGACCACTGAAGTCTCTGCTGTGATAGAAAAGGTGAATAAACAAGAGAAGCAACAATAATTATTATTTTATTTTTTTAGTTATTTTTTATATGATGAACTGGGTTGGAGGGGTTTTTTTTTTTAAATTTTTAAACCCCCTTTAAAAACGGGGGGGGGTTTTACTTTTTTAGAAATTTTTTTTTTCCCGCATTTCGCATTCTTTTAAATTTTTCCATCCTTTCAGTGACCCCAGCCGTATGGGCTAAGGGGGGACACATGTTTTCCGAAAAAAGTTTTTTAGGACACAAATACCGTAGCTTATTTTAAAAAAAAATTAAAATTTTTGTCGTAAAATTTTGGGGAAAAAAAACCCTTTTTTTTGGGTTTTTACTTTTTTTTTTTTTAAACCCTTTACCTTTTTACACCAAAAAAGGGGTTCTTTTTAAACTAGATCTTCTGGCTATTACAGTCATGTAGATATCTAATATTGTTGGTTTTTTATGAATTTTTTGCACAATTAAATAAATTTTTTTGCAATTTTTTTTTCCCTTTTTTATCTTTTTTTTTTCAAATTTTCATTGGCAATAAAAATTTTTTTTAAAATTTTTTTAAAAAACCCGCAAAGTCTTAGGATAACCCCCCCTACTCCATACTTGTAATTTTTACAGGAAAATCACCGGCTTACCGCACGACAGCCTGTTTTTCCCCCCGGTTTTTGATTGACACTGACCCCTAGGGGAAAATTTCAGCCCATTTGGGGTAGAGGAGGCCCTCTGTGGGTCGCCAACCCCCAATGGAAAAAAGGGGGCAGGGCAGTGTCGCACTGGGGTGCCTAGGACCCACAGGTGGCGTTGATTTTAGGAGCCCATCAGTGGAACTGTTTCTGGGCCCATTGGAGAAGTTCATCTTAGGACCTCACCCTATAGCTACTGTAAATGACTGTACCTGTCTCCTGGGCTCTGCCTCTTGCTTTTGGCCTCTTTTTCTCTGATTTTTTACCTCTTCTGAGGACCTATATGCAGTTAAAAAACAACTCCAGGTCTACCATACTCAGGATCCCACCCGGGGTGTCCTCTATTCCTCTGTGGGACAGTCCGAGTTTGGATCAGGGTCACAGGCTGCTCTGGGAACTGAGCGGTTACATCTCCTTTACTAGCACAGGTGCTGCCATGGGAGCAGCAAACACCCCCTGAGGCAGTGAAGACAAAAGTTGTAGCTGCCAATAGAGGTCCTCCAGTAATACAGCGTTTTGAAAGACTGTCTGAGAATAAGTTCTTGTGTCCTGGCCGGGATAGCTATATGTACTCCCTCTCCCTTTCCAGACCACACACACTTATTCTCAGACAGTCTTTGCTGATGCTGCATTGCCAACCACCTCTAAAAGCACACAGTGGTAGACATGGAGACAAAAGAGCAAGTTAAAGGTACTAAAAAGGCCTGTATTAGGTAAAGCATACATATTTTTTTTAAAAACCTGCTTTTTGAAAATTGCTTACTTTACAGTAATTGGCCCTTCCAGCAGCACTTGCTGTGATGGGACTACCTCTTTAAGTTCTTCCACTGTGGAGAAGACAGCCTGATGATTGCTGACTGTGTATTGTCAAATTCAGCCATTCCAGGAAATGTTTCTTTATTCAACTCTATGGCAAAGCACATTGTATTTCTATATGTACCACAGTCATACACAATTAAATCACATTACTATGACCAACAGGTAATATCCAAAGTAACCACTGTGTTCATGATGGACAGCAACCACACAAGCTTTGAGTGACTCAAAATGGTCCTAGTAGGTTGTCCTAGGTATCTGGAGCTGACTGCATCCCACAACTGCTGGAGGGTCCATAGAGCCAGCTCCACCATCCAGAGACTCCCACACATGCTCTCTTGGGTTCAAGTCTGGGGAATTAGGGAGCCATGGTAGTACTTGGAAGTCGTTGTCAGGCTCTTCCAACCAATGTTGGTAATTTCTAGCCATGTAACATGTCTCATTGTCTTGCTGAAGATCCCAACCGCCACAGGTGAGGCATTCAGGATGTGTGGGTGTATGGAATCTGCAAGGATTTATACCCAGATTGGTTGAGAGCACCTTCCACATCATGAGTGGCCCAGAGAATGTCATGAACACATTCCCCAGACTATCGCTAAAGCAGAAAATGTGACTTATCGGAGAAGCCAACTCTTTGCCAATCAGCTTAGGTCCAGTTCTGATACTGCCTTGAAAAGGAAAGCCTTTTCTGCTGACTTGGTTAGCAGATGTGCAGTGACTGTCTGCCTCGGAGCCTCATAGGCTTCGCTGAACTGTTGAAGGTACACGTCCAGAAGCCCCTGAGTTATTTTGAAGTTGACCTGCTCCAATATAGCGTGTCAGTCCACCCTTTTGCAACTTTGTAGCTGATGTTCAACTCTCACATTAATGGCGCATAGTGCTTTGCAGTTTCCACATTATTTATTTCCCAAAGGGCCCTTTGTCCCTCCCCAAATTTTGCAAAAATAAATTCCTCCACTGGCCCCCCGACAGGAACCCTTGAAAACAAGCTTGGGGTTTTATTCCCAAACAAATTTTTGAAAAGTGCTGCATGTCACTAAAATTGGAAGTTTTGGGGGGATGGGTGAAGATGATGATTCACTGGAGAAAATCTTGGTCCCAAATTTCCCCTCCCAAATTCTTTAGTTTTCCCGCTTTGCAGGGAAAAGGGGGAACAATCAAGAAAAAGGCGGGTTTACCCGTTATGTTTCATTTTTTATTTATTTTTTTAAATGTAAACAGGGAAAATATATTTTTTTTAAAATTTAAAATTTTTTTTTTTTAATTCTAATTTTAACCCTTTTTTCCCTTTTTTTTATTTTTTTTTCTGGAAAAGTGTTGGCCAAAAATTTTTTGAAAATAATTTTTATTAATAAGGTACTTTTTACCTTTTTTGTGTAGTAATTACATTCAAAATTTTAAAGGGAAAAAATGGGGCCCCAATTTTCTTTGTCAGGGCAATTTACATAATTACATTGGGTTTGGGGAAAGCCAAAAATTTCAGGACTGTTATTATTGTGTTTTTTCTGTCAATGAAAGTAAAAAGGCTACGAAAAACCTTTAAAAAAAAAAAAACCCGGGGGGTAAAACTGGGCATACCTAAAAAAAAAATCACATCATGCCCTAAATACTACATAGATTTTTAAAACACTCTATTCACAACCCAAAGACTTAACTTAAAACTTCTGGGGCCCTTTTAAAACAGAAAACCCTGGTTAAAAAAGTACCAATTTTACATTATTTTTGGAAACCCTAAAAATCCAAAATTAAATGCAGGTTGCAGGGGAAAGGGGCAGCAGCCCAAAAGGTGGGAGTAAAATCAAAAAAAGGCCCCTGTAGATTGTCCCAGGTATCTAGAGGTATGCTGGCTGTATTCCACAGCTGCTGGATGGTCCATAGAGCCAACACCAGGATTGAGGTGGTCCTGTAGATACTCAACTGGGTTCAAGAAGTAGTTGGCCAGGGAAGTATTGGAAGTCTCGGTCAGGCTCTTCAAACTAATATCGGACATTTCTTATGTACATTACTTATATTTTCTCTTTCAGACGGAGGTTACAGAGACGAGGAATGAGGATTCCTTGGAGAAATGCTTGGTCCTAACACCAGAAGCTATAGTTTATTCAGTGATAAAGGAGGCAAACGATCAAGAAGATCAGCAAACAAAGTTGTAGGAGGAAGTGTCTATGGAAGCACACTTTGCTTCAGCTTTATCAGTATATGACATGTTATGGTTTCCAGAGCATTTAAAGGAATCAGAAGGACATTTACCAAATGAAAACCCGTTTTTGTGGGAAAAAAAACAAACTAACAAAAAATTGTATTTCAAGTTTAAAAATCAAAAATAATTTCCTTCATTTTGTTATTTTGTCTCTAGATTTTTTTTATGCCTCTAAAATATCAAATCTGAATGTTAATGATTATATCCCTCATTTTTAAAAATCACCCCCTTTTCGATCTCCAACCCTGTTTGGGGGTTTGGGGTGGGCTCACACCACTAGTATGCATTTACACCTTGACCTTGCACTGCATTGAAATTGCTAGACATTGCTAATACTAGTGGAGGAGGGTGAGGGATATAGGGCAATATGCCCCATTCGCCCCATTCGCTTAATTTAAACAGACAACCCCAATATTGGGCATTATAGAGAGTCCGGGGGTTACTTTTAATGTGCCTGGTTGGGGCGTGGGGAAGACAGGGCACAAAAACCCAAAAAAAGCTTAGATTTTAGCTTCATTTTAGGGCAAACCCAGGCACATTACTGCGGAACAGGTAAGAACATTTTAAAGTGGTTTACTTACCCCAGAATGCGCTTAGTACTAGGAGCGCTAAATCTTTGCCCCCGGCAAAACAGGTTAATAGATTTTGGCACATTCTACCATAATGCGTGCCAAAAAAAAAAGGCAAATGGGCGCCAAAAAAAATACATGGGCGCCCATAGCGCATATAACGGAGGCTACATGTGGGCACTACATGGGGAGGTAATGGTGGCTGCAAAATCCCAGTGCCATGATTGACTTCCATGGTCATCTGATAATACAAACTAATGGAAGGCATATCCCTGGAAGACCGGGGGCTGCCTACTGCCTGTGGTGGTAGAACTAGTCTATTTTTTAAGACTATGAATAAAGTTTAGCATATTATCTGAAATTCATGCAAACCACTTTAAAAGTCCAAAACCCCGCTGCCAAAGTGTGTGGTTATAGACCTAGACCCAAGGAGACTTTATACAGGTCTCAAAAAGCTATAATATAATATGCAGCGGGAAAGCATTATTTTAGTTAATATATAAGATATTAAAACATTATATGATACACTAAAAGTAAGTTCGAAAACAAAGTCGAAACCCGAAATAGATGGAGGCGCGAAAGGTGAAATTAACCGTTCACCAGGCAACAATCTAAAGGGGTAAAAAAGGAGTTTCCAGAGTTCCTTAAGATCAGCAAAATGTATTTGGAATATATAAAATCCAAAATGTGAAATCTACAGTTTACAAAAACGAAGAGAGATAAAATTACAATTGGAAGAACATAGGAGCAGATCCCGCTGACGCTTTTCATGCTTCGTTGCTATCCGTAGTCGTAGCCATAGGTCCCATGACAACATTAAATAGAAGCAAGTTAATGAGAAGCATATTTAGAAACATGTTTTCTAAGTCTCTCATTGACTTGCTACTATTTCATGTTGTCATGTGACCTGTACAAATTTTGCTACAACTAAGGTCTGTAACGCAGCCTGAAAAGCGTCAGAGGAATCTCTTATGTCCTGCCAGTTGTGATTTTATCTCTCTTCATTTTAGTGTGGATCTCAAGTTTTGGATTTTATATATTCCAAACCAATTTTGCTGATTTTTATGGGATGCTGGAAAATCCTCTTTTCTTTGGACAAAACATAAATATAATACATACAGTAGTATATAATATACAATGACCTTCATTCAAAGGGGCGTTCTAGTCTCAGACATTTAAGGCATATCGAAAGGATATTCCATAAATGTCTGAGATGGGAACAGCCTTTACTCTGGTGGAAGAGATAAAGGATTTTCAAATATTCTCGCTTCTAGTCTTGAAACTCTAGTTTAAGGCAAGCTTATCACCAAGCGTTAGGGCTGTGAGTGAGGATTTATTGATTAATAAGTGCTCCTCAACTACAATTTATTAAAGGGCTTGTCTCATCACAGGCATTGATGGGATAGCGATAGGCTATCCCATCAATGTCTGATAGGTTTGGGTCCAATAGGAGCGCACCTCTCGACTGTACTCGAAACGCCTATTGAGTTCAATGGGAGAGTTCTGACTGCTGCTCTGTTCAAAATGGAGTGGTTTCGGGGCTCATTATAGAGATAGATCCAGGTCCACCTGTAAGATTCACATCAGAAATTGATGGCATATCCTATTGATTTGCCATCAAGGTGTATGGTGCGACAACCCCTTTAACCCAAACCAAGTGCAATCTGAAAATAGCATTTGGTAACGGGTTCATGACCTTTAATTTCCAGGGGTCCAGTAATTTGCGTTACTTCTTTTTTTCAGATTATCAGAATTTCTGGACCGTCAGATGTTTGATTAAAATATTTTATTCTGTACTAGGAGATGATAGTGTACTAATCGAAGCTTATTCATATCATTTACAGGGTTTCATGCCATACACATAATTTCATGACTTGGTGGGAATCGGACCATGTAAGGGAACATATCAAGTGTCTTTGACAACTAGAGGCATTGGACAATATAGATAACATGTTACATTTAGGAAACCGAACCATCCTTCCCTTTTCTCATAAGAAAAAAAGGAAGGATGAGATCAGCTTGTGTTGACACCCTACTGTTCATGTGTCAGGGACAGCTGGGGTTCGAGATGTCTCTGGCAGCTAAAGGGTGTTTTGGGGTTTTATAACACCCATTCTGCGTAGATAGTTATATATAGATAAAGATGATTCATTAAATATTGAAGAATGAGGAACCTTAAAAAACTTTGCTTTACAACTTTTACAATCAGGGGAGCAGTTATAGAGCCATAGGGTGTATTCACACAACGTATTGGTGGGGTGTACTTTGGCGCATGCTTGCGCTGCCCCTGCAATGGGGAATACTGAACTGAATAGGGGGCCAGGCTGTAATGCTGTTGAAAGAACATGCTGGCTAGTGGTTACTTTCAACAGCCAGGCAATTGCGGGGAGGACCAATAAATCAGCCAAATATTTACCCGGGGGGTGGATCCTGAAAGGAACCTAAAGGTTCCCCCCAAAACAAGAAAAACACCCTTTGAATTAATTGAATAGGGGGGGGGTTTGCAGAATTTGGGTATGTTTGCACGTTGGGTTTTTCCCCCCCGAAGATGGGTTTTTTAGAGAAATTCTTTCCCCGATTTCTGCTGATGATTTTTACTTTAAGCTCTGATTTAGAGGTGGGTTAGATCCATTTCAATAGGGCTAACTGTGTCATGCCTGCCAAAGCAAAATCCAAGGAGAACCAGCTTCAAACAATGGACATGACTATTTTTCTTTCACACCATGAATTTAAAATTGGATTAGTAGAAAATATACGCTTTAGATCATAGGGAATTATAGCACGGATTGCCCATTCTGATGAAGGGAAGTCAGTTGCTGTGGTTTTAATGGTTTTCTATACAATGATTAGCTTCTAACATATAGGGAAAGGTGAATGAAAACCATAAGCAAATACATTACTGTTTTGATTTTGCTATGGTCAGGAGATAAAGAAGTACACAAGTTTCTCTGGTCCTCTCCCCATCTCTCTCTCCTCTGTCTCTTTTCTGATTGATCAAAGCTGCCGTCAGTCAGTTCGATCATGGTGAATCACTGCCTTCAGAGTCTTATTTCTAGCAATGAGGTTTTTTTTAATAATAATTTAACTTTAACTGACCTTGTGACTATAGTTTATAAGTCTCCGATCAGTTACTGAACAGGAATAGTGGAACAGCAAGGAATCCAATTACTGCTATGGTACCATCCACACTCTGACCAGGAAGTGTGAGCCTGAAGCTGTCTGTGGCTCTATGAAACTACATGGTGAGAAAACCCTTTTAATGTTTAAACCAATGTGGATTCCCTGTTGAAATCCACATAAAAATCCATGTTGTGAACTTATCCTTTGCATTTGAGTTAGAGCTTCGCATTAACCTTGTCAAATTTCCCCATACTCTTGCTGTCATTGGATGGAAACTTTGACATTTGAATCAAGAGACTGATTTGTGACCAGTGGATGATTTCAGGAGTCAACTCAAGAGAGTCAGGCTGAAACAATATCAGTCTTCTCTTTAATGGTGCAGCTGATGGAACAGCTCAGTCTGTCATTACAGTGAAACACAATCCAATTCAGAGAATTACTAGCAAAAAAAATCAGTAAAAAGGAATTAGGAAATTTTTGGAAAAGCATTTCTGTCCTTTAGAACGAAATTTGAGGTTCTTATGAAATTTTGTAAAAAACTGTTAAAGCCCTTTGGGTTTTGATGGGAACCTAATCTATATGTTACCTTCTTGGTGTTGTTCAAAACCCCCACTTTAAAAGGGGAGTGATTCCAGACAAAATACTCTGCATTGATTTAAAAACCTGTGCAGATGGGCAGAGTGCAAAAACCAAACTGGAGGCCCACTAGTCTAAACAGTCTAAAAAGCATTGTTTGGTCGGCACATCCAAAAATATTTTTTAGAAAAAATGAGCATAGATGTCTAAAGTAGCAGAAATGTTTTTCCAAAAATTCCTATGTTCCCTTTTTGGATGTGCAGACCAAACATTGTTTTTATAGACCGTCATTACAGTTAAGACTGTATAGCATATTTGCCAACATTTTCAATGAACAATTTTAGCCCCTCTCCAGGAACACTCCAATCCACACAGAATACCCCCAAACCGACAACAGGGCCAATTTCAGCAAATTCTGGGGCAGAATTTTCAGAGTCTTCCAGAAATTATTATTATTATTTATTTATTTTTGAGCACCCTTGGTTCCAGGGCGCTGAACATTTGGGTTGCATAAATAACATAGGTCAAACAAGTACAGAGGTGACAAATTAATAACAAAAACGGAAAAGAAGGAGAGAGGTCCCTCCCTTGGGGCTTACACTCTGCAAGGAATTTGGGAAGCGACAGAATGTGAGGGGCAGACATGTTTGTGGGGTGGAGTAGTGGCAACGGGGTTATTGTATGTTATAGGCAATCCTTGGGGGCCCCGGTGAGAGGGTAGCCTTTTTATGTGTTTGAGAGATAGGGGGGGGGATAGAGTGGGACAGTGGAAAGATGATGAATTCAGTTTTCTCCATGCTTATTTTCGGGAGTTTAGACGGGAGGAAAAGAAGGAGGATATGGACGAAAGAAAATCTGGTATCCAGGAGAGCAGAGTGGGTGAATCTGAACGAGATGTAGAGTTGGGTATGGCGCTACAGGTGGTATTAAAACCCCATTGATGCTATTAGGCCTAACCAGGAGTGTAGATAGAAAAAGTAGTGGGCCGGGGACAGACCCCTGGGGGAACAACGGAGAGGGGGCGGGGGGAGGAGGTGGTGCGAATAAATGAGAGACGCTAAATTTTCTATCGGTGAGGTACAAAAGAGTCCAGGAAAGACCCAAAGTCCATGATGCGAGGGAGGAGGGGATTTTGGGAGGAGTAATGGTCAACGGTTTTTGAAGACAAAGGGACAAGTTAAGAGAATAAGACAGGTAGTGGGTGGGGTTTGGCAGTTGTGGTCTTGGTGACTTTGGTTAGGGTGGTTTCTGTAGAGTGGTGGGGTCGGAAGCCAGATTGCAACGGGTCAAGTAGAGAGTTGGTGGAGAGATGAGAGGACAGTTGAAGATAGACGTTCTGTTCAAGGAGAAATAAAACGGAATGGTTGGCAGGTATGCTATGGAGGTATTCCCAAGTTGCACAGCACATCTATCTTTCTACAGACTAGAGAAAGAAAGCAAGCATTTATCGGATGTGTTTTCAATATAAGAAAGTAAAAAAAGAATGTTTACATTCTCAGACATAAAGCAAAGATCTTGAAGATGGTGAGGATGGAAAAAGCACAGATTTAATATGGCTTTTGTGCCAAAATTTTATTTATTATGTGTTTTATACAGTTTTAGACAATTTACCGACTCTACCAACAAGGGAACGTCGCTTCACAGAAGGGTGCAGGGATTACCATGTGATATCGTACTTCAAAAATAAGCCAATTTTTTGGCACAATTATTAGTGCAAACTGAACTTACTATTTAGTGGTATACAGTTAGACAACAATGGGGCATGTTTATCAAAGTACAATCCTGGCACATTTTGCTCCAAAAATTATGTCGTTCATGCTTTACACTTTATTTATCATGTGTTTTAGACAGGTTCTACACACTCACACATCTGCGCCTCATCCGACCAAAGGGGAATGTTATTTGTTAAAATGGGCATGGTTTAGAGTGCGCCACCGTGCACCAAAAAAGTTAGTGGCATAAAGGAAGTAATTAAAAAATGGTATAAAGTTAGACTAGACAGTTCTAATCTGTACCAGATATATCAACACTATGATAAATGTGGGCATTTGTAAGACTGTTAGTCTAAGGCTATGTCTACATGTATCAGAGAAAAAAGGGCCCCCAAAAAGTGGCCCGTTCTTTCTCTATGCGGGACCGCGGTTTTTGGGCCGTTTGTGCAAAAGCCGCGGCCGCTTTCTTTTTCCCCGACATCCCCAACATGCATTGTATGGGAAGACGTAAGAAGCGAGAGCACCGGCGTATTATAAAACATGTGTTAATACGCCGCTGCCGAAAGAGGGGGAAAAAAAAGACGAGCTGTGTAGACGAACTGTCTTTTCTATTCCCGTCTATGGCCCCAAAACCTGACGTCGATCTGCGGCGTTTTTAAAAAAACGAAAGTATGTCCAGTATTAGTAAATCATTTTGATGTTTTTATAACTTAATAAAAATAGTTATTCTTTTACTTAAGGTTTTTCCCCATCTCGCAATTAATGCTATAGATAGGATATGCCATAAATGAATGATAGGTGCGGGTCCCACCTCTAGGACCAACATCTATCTCGAAAACATCTCCATAGAGAATGGGTAGGTGGTTGGAAGTCAGGGAATGGATATGTGTTCTAAAGTTTCCTGGGTATAGTCTAAAAATGCACCAGGTGTATGACAGTGCTTCATGTCCTGTCTAACTTTATGCCACTTATTATTTAGCTTAGTTGCACCTATCACGCAATTATGTCATATCTTATGAATACGCCTTAAATATCTAAGATGGGAAAACCCTTTTAAAATTTTTAAATTTAAAAAACTAAAGGGGTTGTTTTTCTTTGTTAAAGGGGATGGGGGGTTTTGTTTTTTTCCTTTTCTTTAATCTTCCGAAGGTGGGTTAATTCTGGCTTTTTTTATAAGTTTTGGAAACTTGAATAAAAAAAAAATAAAAATTTTTTTGGAATAAATTTGATTTTTGGAAATTTCTTAGTTTTTGGTGTTTTTAAAGGGGTTTCCCCTTTTGAATGTGAAAAGGAGCGGGAGAAAGAATTTAAGGGGTTTTTTAAAATTTGAATGACCTGTTGTTTTTTTTTTAGTTATAAAAAAAAAAATTTTAAAACCTTTCCACCATAAGAACGTCAAGTATGCAACAATTACCTTTGTTACATGGTTTGTATATTCCATACTTCGGCTTTTTGTATGAAAAAACTGTCCAGCGTAAGATGTTTTTGTTGCCCTAGCAACCAATAGAGCTATTGCCCCCTAATTTAGAGCCCATAGGACCAAAGGCCCCCCTTTTATTTTTTACAGGCAGCCCCGGGTTACGAATGGGGATAGGGACTGTAGGGTTTGTTTTTAAACGAATTTTAAGTCGGGAAAAGGGAATTTTTTTAACCCCTTAAGGACCAGGCGGTTTTTTTTTTTGGGGACACGTTGTTTTTCCCTCCTGCCTTCTGAAGGATAACTTTTTTATTTTTCCACTACTAGACAATGGGGGCTTTTTTTTGGGGGAAAGACAAGATGTACTTTCTAATGGGTTTTTCCTATACTTTAAAAATATAATGGGAAACCCCAAAAAAAATTAAAATTTGGGGCAAAATTGTGAATTTTTTTTTTTTTGCCTGTTTGCGGGGGGTTTTCTTTTTGGAGTTAATCTTGGTAAAATAAAGTGTTATTGTATTTAAGGTAGTTCGCATGGGGTAAAAAATTAGGGGGGGAGTTTGTTTTGGTACGTAAAAAAATTTTTCCTAAAATTTTCTATTTTTGAAAATTTGCGCACGGGCCCTTTTGGCGAAATCTTTTTTTTACTAAACCTACGGAATCGGGGGGGTTTTTTTGCGGGCGGTGTCTTTTTACGCTAGATTTTGGTCTGGTTTTTTGTCTTTTTTAATTTTTTTGGGTTAAAATGCCAAAAAACCGTTTTGGGTTTGGAATTTTTTTTTTAAAAGGATTTGGGGGGGAGGGTTTGGATGTTTTTTTTTTGCGGGGTTTTGGCGGGAAGCAATAAATATTGTAATTTTTTTTATTTTTAATGTTTTATTTTTAAAATGGGGGGGTGGGTTGTTTTTTTTTTTTTTGATTTAAAAATTTATTATTTTTTTTTTTACTGTAAATTGGGGGGGGCCAACCTATGGGACTTGACCCCTAGGTGGCCGGGTTGGCAATAGGGAATGCATTAGGGGTACAAAGATGGCGGTTTCCCACTTCCCGTCTGCGGCGGAAGTGGGGCAAAACCCCGGGCCCGGGGAAGTGACGGGAGCCCTTTACAAGGCTCCCCCCACCCATGTTGGTCGTCGGATGGCGCAGCTACCCATGGGCCCTTCCCCATGGGGGCGGGCACCCCCATCGGGTTCATTGAGACGCCGCGGCCATTTTGGCCCCCGGTGTTGATGGGGTTAAAACACACCACGGGGACCACCCCCCGGCGCTGTTACTGCCGGGGTTTTGGGCGTTTGCGTAAACCCCGGCGGTGTGGGGGGGGTCGCGGCGCGATCCCCCTGCAAAACCCCCTTAGGGCCCCGGGTGTATCAACGCCCAAAATGTTGGGGTTTTGTTACTTTAAAAAAGGGTTTTTTTAGTTTTTTATTGTGCGGGGGGGGTTTTTACTTTGTTTTGCTGTCTGTGCCCCGTTTAGAAGTTTTTACCTAAATTCTACCTCATGGTGCTGTGGAATGCTGGAACTTGTAGTTCCACAGCTTTATTGCTGTGGGGGGTTGGAAACAAAAGTGCCAGCACGCCCCATAAGTCTCTGTTTGTAACTAGGGGACGGATGTAAGTCGGAACGTTGTAAGTCGGGGACTGCCTGTACTGCTCTGGAAAAATAAAAGCTGGGCTGATTGGTCACTATGAGCTTTGATTGGTTGCTACAAAGACAGTCTTACTGCCAGACAGTTTTCATACATAAGGTTCATTCTGTCTTGCAAAACAATGTATGCCAAACCAAAACCTGACCAACCCATTATGAGCCCAAAAGAAGTGGATTGTTATGGATCCTTCATATCAGGGATCAGGGATCCTGTAACTACAGAAGCTTAGTCAATAGGGCTAATCCAAGACCTATTGCCTGATGCACTTTCTGCACATATTTAGAGAATGGTCTTGCACCCCTGTTTGTTACTTATTGCATAATGCATAAAGGAATGCACCATGTGCCTTAATAGTGCGTTTGGTCATTTAGGCCCATGGGATATTTTATAAACCTTTTTGAAGCATTTTGACTTGTAAAATGATGTGTAAAAGTCTGTTTATGAATCAAAATATGCATAATTTAGCTTATGTCTTTCATTGAGGTTGCATTACCTCCATTTGATATGAAAGTAATAGGTGAGGGGGGTAAAATATAAGAATTTAGTATAATATTACCAGATGTATCACTTCACTAATGAACCATGCACTAACACTGTTAATTAAGATGAATGGAGATCACTAACTCAAACCAAGTCAAGTGGCTTCTCTTCTTCTTAAGCAGAAGGAAATAGGCATTGCAAGACATGTGAGCTGTGGTTTCTCTGACTGCTTTGCAGACAGGTCTGAAGAATGGCATACAGGTTATTTCTCTTATTGGGGCTTCAGACAATAGCACCCAGATGTACCTTGATGTATTTGTTAGAAGGTTGCCCTGAAGATAAACTGATCACTGTGGGTATCTTGCCTGATACCCACAGTTCTAGGGCTTATTATTGGGTAGGGCTTACTTTTGAAGAAATGTGGTAGCTAGTATAAGGTCTGTACTATTTCCTTCAGCTAATCTTTCAAATTAGGGTCGCAGCTTCGGCTGGGGGTGGGCTTGAAAGTTACTTCAGATGTTGTGAAGGCCCCGAGTCAACTAATGCACTGCAAATGGAACTGGAGGACCTCAGGAGGACCCAGAATGCTCTGGTAGTTAACTTGGGGCCTTCACAACACTTAAAAGAACTTTTGGGCCTACTCCCGGCTGGAGTCACAGTCTAAATTTGACAGAGTAGCCGAGGGGAGTAGTATACATAAGTTAAAGGGGTTGTATCATTTCATTAAATGGTCTTCAGAATAAGGGGACAGTGAAAATAAGCAACTTTGCAATTGGATTTCAGTTGCAAAGCTGTCTTGTTTTCCCTGTCTCCCTTATCTTCGTTTTGTGTAAACACTGTTCCCCGGTGCTGGTCAGATTCCTCCTCCTTTCATTTCATTGGCTGACGGCAATCAGTTTGGCCCCCGGTCGTATTCACGGGAGAGTGCATTCCTGCCTCTCTCACTCAGAATAAGGAGCCAGCAGCATTTCACTCTATACAGCCAGCAGCAGTAACCCTGCAACTGCTTCTACAATCAGAAAACAGCAGAATTGTGCTCGGTGCCTAAGATCTGTGCTGCTCTAGATGAGTTCATAGAAGACTGGATTCAACTGTAACAAACCTCCAGCTGTGAGAGGAGAAGAGGTCAGTGCTCTGAGGTCATAGAAGACTGTCTAGACTGAATGCAGGCCTGTGGTATGTAAACATACAGCTTTTACAAAATAATACTGCATAGGGAAAGGAACGACATAGTGACATTTGGACTCAGACAGAGAGGGGGGGAGAACACACTGACTCGGGAGTGAGCATGAACAGTGAAGAGGGGGATGATGTCATCCCCCTTCAGTTAAGAAACACCCAGCTGGGAGGGGAAGAAATGCCCCTGGATTTGTAGAGCTGAGATACTGAAAGTACAATGAAACACACGAACTGATGAAGCGATAAATCCCCTTTAAGCCCTGGGCTCTCACTGGTCACTTAGATGGGGAGAGAGCTTACCCGGAGTGTATCGGGGGAGGCAGGAAAAGTCTCGCTGTCAGGACGGGAATACAGGTAACTAGAGTTTATTTTTATAACTAGGGCTTATTTTTATAACTAGGGTTTATTTATGGAGTAGGGCTTATATTTCAAGACTACTCCAAAAACCCTGAAAAGTCCAGCTGGGGCTTATTATCAGGGTAAGACTTATTTTTGGAGAAACACGGTAGCAACAAGATTCATTTATCCCACGGTGCCACCAAAGGAGAAAGTAAGCATTGCACAGTTTCCGCTGAGTGTAATGCATGGACATACAGTACTTCATAATTAGGGCTGCCAAAAGTAAATTCAGGAACCCATAAAGCAGAAGTATCTGGGTTCCCACACTTTGCCAGTTCTCTTCTTGCACCATATGAGTGGGCCCCATTTTTAATTTCTCTGGCCTGATGGCATTCCTGCTCATAATTCTCTAATAACTGTACATGAAAATATTTCTCTAAACCAGACAACCCTAAAGAGAAGATCCCCAGCACAGAACAAGCATGGCTGCACAACATCATTTTTTGGAACATCTTTCACAAATATCTACATACTGTATATCCCTGATTTGGTTTATAGTTTATTATATAAACCTTATTTTACTTGCTGTTATGATTCCAAGCATCCATAATTGTCCAGTAAAGATATTCCAAACCATCAGGGAACCTCCATTGACTTTGTATTGTTTTCATCATTGTATGATAAAACCATAATGAAACAGATACTAATCCAGATAAAGCAAGACCTTACATACAACATCAAAAAGAGCTGCTGGAAGCTGGAAATCACTTTCTGTTGTGAGGACAGGAGCTTCTCTGGGTCATGGATAGGAATGAGCGATATTATCGACAAAAGTGGAAATCGGCACTTTTTTTGGCTGATCGGAAATTGCCGATCACGCAATATTTTAGGTGACAATCTTACAGATAATCTATTACTATCGCGCCATTTCAGCGTTTCCTGTCATTTTGGCGGCCAGCCAATCAGCTCCGAGGATAGAGGGGGGTGAGGAGGATGTACAACGTCACCACTTTGCGGTGTATGGATCTCATTGGCTGCAAAAATCACGTGATCTAGTTTTATCTATGCTGCTGCATTTCCTGTTTGAGCTCATACTCTGTCTATCACACTTCACAGCAGGACGGGTCTCTCTGCGTTTAAACCAATAGCTGTTCTAACAGCTCTGATAGTCTCTTCTAATACAAGAAACCATCCACCTACAGCTTAGAATAGAGTTGGATTAGAGATTGGATTGTAGGCATATTGTTTTCTACATATTTAAATTACATAAATTACGCCTGTAGTCAGTGGTGTGAAGGCCGCCATATTAATCCATATAATATTTAAAGACTCTTATTGCAGTCCGTGTGTCTCAGTTTGGCGCAGAGAGCTCAGTTGTAGGCATATTGTTTTCTACATATTTGATAGTAAATTATGCCTGTTGTCAGTGGTGCGAAGGCCGCCATATTAATCCATATAACTTTTTAATACTTCTATTTCACTCAGTGCATCTCAGTTTGGCGCTAATCGTGCATTTGTACGATAGTTTGTTGAAAACTATCAATTGCTAGTCCTATTGGGCAGTTGTAAATCACTGGGACTGACGGAAGAACACTGTTGATTTGGTGTTACGGTTCTTCTAATCCTAGTTGGCTGTTGGAAATTAGAGGGATTTAAGAATAGCTGTGATTTGCCGTCTTTCAATAAGAGACTGTCAAAAACTCTTCCATACCTTTTAAATTTTTATCTTTCTGAACATGGAGCGAATTGCAGGTGGTAAACGAGCAAAGAGGGGTGTAGGACATGGAGGTAGAGGTACGACAGAAGGTGCTCCTTCCAGTGCTGGCGACAACACGCATGCCAGTGGATCGTCGGTTGCAGGACCGTCAGGCCTGTCATCGCTGGGTCAGGGCCCTGTGCATCTCAGTAACGAACAGCGTCGCCAATCTGTCCTTCAGTGGTTAATGCAACCTGCATCCAGCAGTCTTACCTCCTCGTCCTCCCAGTCATGGCCACAAATGTCGTCATCATCATCATCGTCAGCATCCGTCCAACATGAAGCAAAGGCAGCCCAAATGTCAACTCATGTACCCACCACTGTGGATAATCCATTTTCTGAAGACCTCTTTGATGACAAAATGCGGTTGGGGTCAGAAGGCATTTCAAAAGATCAAGAGGCCAAAGAGGATGATTTTGTCTGCTCTGACGCCCAGTTACTGATGCCATCAGAGGAGGAGAAGGAAGCCGGTCAATCGGCAAAAATCCCGGGCGGTCGGCAACGCCTTGCAGTGCCTGTTGCTTGTAGCCCGCAGCTCCAGGATGTAGAATGTCAGGACGAGGAAGTCACCTGTGTTGATGATGATGATGACGACATTGCAGATCCAACGTGGTCTTTTCAGCAGAATTTGCTTGCGAGCGCTTCATCACTGGACGAGGAGGAAGACGATGGGGTAGTGTCAGTACGGGTCCCGCCTCAAAAAGGGAGAGGGCGGTCGCACAAGTCCGCTGAGATTATTCCGCCAGCCATGATCAGCGGAAACACCGCTCCTCGCTTATCGCCGTCGAAAAGGTCCAGGACCTCTCAAGCCTGGGCCTTTTTCAATCAAGCCTCTGATTCACCCAGCGATGTCATATGCCGCCTTTGCCGTAAATGCAAAACCACCACCAACATGTCTAGTCACATGCAGCGAATGCATGAGTTGAAATGGAGGGAACACTTGGCGAAAAAAGGCCACACCGATCCCGGGCTTCCAACCACTGTCACACCCTCTGTCTCCGCCTCCTCCTCCTCCGCCACGACCAAGCGTTCCTCAGCTGCCCATGTCTCTCAGCGTCATGAGCAAGGATCAGCCTCCGCTTCAGCCTCCACCGTCGCCCGAGAACCACCACCACCACCAGAGACCCATCCTACCCCTTCTCCTTCCACCAGTTTGACCTGCACGCCGTACAGTGGCCATTCTAGCAGCCAGCCTTCTGTCTACCAGGTTTGGGAGCAGAAGAAACACTTTAACCCAAACCATCCCAAAGCCAAAAGCCTAAATGTCGGCATTGCCAGGCTTTTGGCCTTGGAAATTTTGCCTTTCCATCTGGTGGACACAGATGGTTTCCGCCACGTCATGGCCCTTGCCTGCCACCAATGCCAGATGCCGAGCAGGCATTTCTTTTCCAGAAATGCCGTCCCTGCCCTGGCCAGCCACGTGTCATCTAAAATTTCAAGCGCGTTGTCTGCATCTGTATCTGGCAAAGTCCATCTGACCACCGATATATGGACTAGTAAGCATGGCCAAGGCTGCTATATCTCTGTGACAGCTCACTGGGTGAGCTGGGTGGATGTCTCTGGTGGTGACGGTGGCTCTCAGGCTCTCAAAACCGCAGAGATGGTGCAGGGTTCTTTCCCCAAGGTCCACTGGTAGCATCACATGCCCAGAGAAAACAAGCCATGTTGAAATTAATCTGTCTTGGAGACCGTCAACACACAAGTCAGGAGCTGTGGACGGCTCTGCGCAATGAGACAGAGCGCTGGCTGGGTGACAAGAACCTTGTGCCAGGCAAGGTGGTGTGCGATAACGGTTGAAATCTCCTGGCCGCCCTTAAGATCGGTAGGCTGGAGCACATCCCTTGCCTGGCAAACGTCATGAACCTCGTCGTCCAGAAAATTCTAAAGCGCTACCCGGATCTAGACTGCCTGCTGAGGAGGGCTCGAGGTCTGAGCTCACACTTCCGCCGTTTGCACCCTGCTTCGTCCCAGCTGGCTGCGTTACAGCGTCAGCTCGGCCTCCCCGTCAACCGTCTCATTGTTGACGTGGCAACACGCTGGAATTCCACCCTCCACATGCTCCAGCGATTGTGGCAGCAGCGCAATGCCATTACGCAGTACGAAGTGACACCTCGGGGTGTTGAGCCACCGAGAGTGGAGGCAGGTGAAAAAGCTCTGCACCATCCTTGCCAGTTTTAAAGAAGCCACCAAATGGTCAGTGCGGACAATGCCCTTGTCAGCATGAGCATTGTGGTGATCGTAGTTCTGGAACGATCGTTGGACACTGTGAAACATCAGGTACCACCAGCGACGGAGGAGGAGACGGACACAGATGCGGACACAGAGCCTTTCTCTCCGTCGAATCCAGAAAGCCCGACAGTTTCACAACTTTATCGGTCTTCATTAGGCAGTGGTTCGGTGTCCAGGGGTAGTGCTAGGCGGCGCCTCAGCTCTCAGGGTACATCATCTGAGGCAAGTCAGGGCTGTGTTGAAGCTGAGACGGAGGAGGAGGTATTCCTGGACACCGACGTTACCGATGTCCCTGCCTTGGAAAGAGGTTGGCATGGATTTGAGGCGGAGGAGGAAGATGAGGAAGATCAGTTTGCTAGTACCCCTCGACCCAGAGGCTTGGGAAATCAAGGCTCCATCTCTCACATGAGTGCTTGGATGCTCCATTTCCTCCAACATGATCCTCGCATTAAGGCCATCAAACTGAACAACAGTAACTGGGTGGCCACCCTCCTGGATCCCCGGTACAAAACAAAACTCAGCACTTTCCTTCCACCCATCTAAATAGAGAGTAAAATGCAGGAATTGGAGACTGTGCTGATTGATCAACTGGAGACATCTGTTGTGTCTGCTTCACGTTCTTCAAATGTCACGGTGGAACAACGTCAGCAACGTGACAGCAGTAGAGTGCCAAGTAGCCGCAGCAGCAGGCATTGTGGCAGAAGCCTAATGGGTGACCTCTGGCAATCTTTATTTACCACCTCACCAACGCATGTAATGCAGGGCACACATACAACACACAGAGACCGGCTTAAGATCATGGTGCACGACTATCTGCGTCTCAACACCAATGTTTTTGGATATGTTCCGGACCCAATCGACTTCTGGGTATCCAAAATGGATGAATGGCCCGAGCTCGCTCGCCACGCCATAGAGGTGTTGTCCTGCCCAGCAGCCAGCGTCATATCTGAGCGGACCTTCAGCACAGCTGGAGGAGTCATTACAGACAAACGCATCCGGCTTTCCACTGATAATGTGGATCGTTTGACTTTCATCAAGATGAATCAGGCGTGGATCTCTGATGATGTTGTGGCCCCAATTGCCGAGGTCACCGATTAGTTGCCGGTCTACTTCACATTCCGCTTCCAAAAGAAATGGTCCTCTTAAAAAAATTTTTTTTAAAATGATCATTTCCTACTGCAATTTTTATTCTCAGTTCCCAAAAGGTCATTTTGCTGGTTTTGCGGTGAGGAGACTGTAAAAGACAACAATTGTACACGGTTTCATGAAAAAACCATATTCCATTTACTCGCTTCTTCATTAAAATTTTTCGCAACGTCAATGGTTTTGGGGTCATGGTGCTGTGAGATACAGCTATAATCAAGGTCCTTTGGAACAGAAATGTGGCTTCTAAGTGGCATTTCTCCCTCACAATTTTTAACAGTGGCTGAGAAGTCATTTTTATAATTTTTTGGATCATGTTGCTGTGAAATACAGCTATACTACAGGTCCTATTTTAAAAAATGTGGTTTCTAACAGACATTTGTTCTTCACAATTGTCAAGAGTGGCCAAAGGGTCATGTTTTGAATTTTTGGGGGCATGTTGCTGTGAAATACAGCTATACTACAGGTCCTATTATAAAAAAATGTGGTTTCTAACAGACATTTGTTCTTCACAATTGTCAACAGTGGCTGAAGGGTCATGTTTTAAATTTTATGGGGCATGGTGCTGTCAAAAACAGGAATAGGTAGGACACTGTTAATGGACACATATTGCAAAATGACTTGTTTTTGCAAGATCTTTAACATAGCTAGCAATCACTGTAGTGAGACAACCCATTTAATACCATTAAAAAAAGAGAAACAAAGACGTGGTGGGATTCCATCCTATTTTAAAAATTTGTTTTCTAGAATTAAACTACTAAAAAACTTGCATGTACAAAATAGCTGATACAAATATTCCTCTGAATTGTACAAGGGAGGTACAGGAAGACTTGAACAGATGTAGGTTATTCAGTTATTCAGAGGACATGGAGTATGGAGTACAGAGAACAAAAAACAAAGACCATTTCCTCCAGCACGTTGAGAAAAATGCCAAGAAAAAGGGCACCTGGCTGGAACAGGAGCGTCAACCACCAGCATTTCCAAGTGAAGCTCAATTGGTCCGCACTCATACGGAGGGGCAAGCGCTCTCGTAGAGGCAGAAATTTCTCAAGCGCTACCCAGGTCTTGACTGTGTACTGAGCAAGGCTGGATATTTTAGCTCACACTTCTGCTTCCGCACTCTGCTTCAGCACGACTGTTTTCGTTGCTGTATCATAAGGGCATTTTCACCGTGTTAATAGATGACAGACACCAGCCTGGGCTCTCACCGCACCCACTGTAACTCCGGCCCTGCTACCTGAACCTGCGTGTTTATAGATGATGGACGCTAGCCTTGGCTCTCACCGCACCCACTGTAAGCCTGGGCCTGGCAGCTGAACCTCCGTGTTAACAGATGACTGACGGCAGCACTAGCTATCACCATTAGGGGCAATCAGGAGAGCTTCACATTTCTCCAAAAAATAAGATTTTGAAAAAAGTGATTTCTGTGAGGTTAAGTAGTGTAAAAAAAAGGGCCCCAGGGCTGGACACAAATTGCACAATTTGAGGCTTAAAATTTTCTGGGGCTGGAGTCACTATGGGGTCGCATCATTTGATTTACAAGGGAGTCTGTCCCTAACCACTGAAGAAGGATTTGGAGGTAAAAATGAAACCAATGAATTAATTGGCTGAACCACTCTCAGAAGACATTTTTATTACTTATGGGGTGTGCGAACGAATTAACACATCTACAGTACATGTGTAAAAAATAACTTTTAAACTTCAGGGAGGGGTATATGTTATATGTTATCACACTTTAAAAAAGCAAAATGATAATAATGTAAAACTATAAATAAAATTTCCCTAGATAAATTATGTAAACGAATGTCAGTTACCAAAAAATATACTAAATGAGAGTCACTGTACAAAATAGCATAGTGCCACTTTGTGATCTGTGGGTCAAACAGGTTTAGGAGTCATGCTGTGGTACAGGACAGGTATAGTCATTGTCCAGTTCAACTAAAATGGTGGTTCAAAGACTACTTTCTTCCGGCACTTTTTAATCTGTGGGTCATGCAGGTTTAGGAGTCATGCCCGGGCTCTCACCGCACCCACTGTAACTCCGGCCCTGCTAGCTGAACCTGCGTGATCCACGTTTACAGCCTCACCTGCCTTGATCAGTAATTTCCTTCAACCCACTTGACAGTAGAATGCAGGATTTTCAGACAGGCCTCGTTGACCTACTGGGGACATCTGTTTCGTTTGCTTCACATTCTAATGTCATGGTGGAACAATGTCACCAGTAGAATGGCAAGTAGTTCTAGCAGCAGCAGTATTGGAAAACTAGTTTTTTTTATATAGTTTATTTCTTATTGCGAAATTTTCTGCTGATGGTCCATAAGGGCACCTGTGCAGGTTTTTTTGGTCATGCTGCGTTACAGGATATGGATAGTCAATGTCCATTTCACTAAAATACTGCTTCAAAGACTACTTTCTTCTGGCACTTTTTAATCTGTGGGTAATGCAGGTTTGAGGGTCATGCTGTGGTACAGGACAGGTATAGTCAATGTCCAGTTCAACTAAAATGGTGGTTCAAAGACTCCTTTTTCCGGCACTTTTTATTCTGTGGGTCAGACAGGTTTAAGTGTCATGCTGCGCTCCAGGACAGGGATAGACAATGTCCAGTTCAACTAAAATGATGGTTCAAATAATACTGCCTTCTGGCACTTTTTAATTTGTGGGTGATGCAGGTTTAAGGGTCATGCTGTGGTGCAAGACAGGGATATTGAATGGTCTGTGATTTTTTTTCTGTGACTCTTGTGGCCTAACTGTGGTGCCTAAGATGTAGCATGTATCCAGTTTACTGTTGTGGATGTTAATTCCAGCTCTCCAGCCCTGTTTGGGTGTAAGAAGGAAGGTGTTGTTCCTCTCCCATAGACTTTAATGGTCATCGGCGATAATCTATTATCGACTATCGTCATGATAATTGACGATATCGACTATCGACTCGATAACGATAGTTAACACAATCGCTCATCACTAGTCATGGACTTTATACACAATGGACCAGAAAATGGGGTCTCATCCTGGCACATGTAAGAGCAGTACAGGACATGTAGTAATGCACTGTACTGTAGAGAGGTGCTATAGACCACCAATCACTGCATGCACTTCACTAATACATGTAATTGCAGTACAGGATAGTTACTAACACACTGTACATTTAGAGAGGTGCTACTAGACTACCAATCACTGCATGCTACTCACTAATACATGTAAGAGCAGTACAGGACATATAGAACCGCACTTTACTGTAGAGAGGCGATATAGACTGCCAATCACTACATGTACCTCACTAATACATGTAAGAGCAATACAGGACATGTAGTACTGTACTGTAAAGAGGCGCTACTAGACCAACAATCACTGCATGTACCTCACTAATACATGTAAGAGCAGTACAGGACATGTAGTATCGCACAATACTGTAGAGAGGCGCTATAGACCACCAATCACTGCATGCCTCTCACTAATACATGTAAGAGCGGCCTCTGCACCTCCTTCTTAATGGCCATAGAGCATTTGTGAAAAGAGGGGACATGCTACATAGCGTCTTCCGACACTGCAATGAACATCACCAGAGAGACTTTACAGTTTTAAGTATTACTCCGGTTGATTTCATTCCTTTTCAACTACCGAACCGCCTACAAGCTCTACAGAAAAGAGAAATGTTCTGGATCTATAGGCTACAGACTCTGTTCCCCAAAGGTCTAAATGATGCCACCGAATTAATGCACTAGAAAATCCTTCCTTTACCCGAGTTTCTTATTTTTTTAGGATCTCATTTTAAAACTCATGATAGGAAACAAGCGGGCAACATGAGCACGCCGCAGTGATGTAACGTTACAATGTAAACATATATCTAGCTTTCATTTATGCCTTTCAATTATATGGAGTTTTTATCTTATCTTTTATTATGTATACCACTATATACTGTCGGCTTGAATTCTATTCATTTTCTCTGCCGTCTCATTTGGTGTATCTGTGTGCATTATCTATGGTTTACATCTGCCGATGCACTTGTCTGTGGCCCTCCCCGCCCGGGACGGGACCCTTTCAAGTTCATATTTACACTATCCGAAGAATGTAACAATTGTAATGTAATATATGTAACTTTAGTATTTCTATTGTCGCCAATCCTTTCAATATCTACAACAAAACCTAATATTTCATGGTTTCACATCTATTCCCCTCACCATCGTGTTCCTCTTTTTCGCTATAGTAAGATCTTATTAAGACACATCTCTGCTATAAGTCCAGATACTAATTTTCTATGTTATTCTCCATAGAGAAGTAGCTCCTATTTTCATTGGTCCGTTTGGATTCCCCGGGCGTAGAGGCACTAATTAGATTGCCTCCTTACATTCCTTCTCGTATTGGTCTGTTTAGAATACCAGCTACTAGCACAACCAATCACCAGGGCTCCCCTATACCTGCACGCTATTGGCTATGTTGAATTTGCCTCTTTACACTTTAACCAATCACATCACACTTTAGAGATATGAAATATCTTTGGCGCGTCTTGTTTCTGTTTTTAGCGCCTTATGAATTTGAATCAGAACCAAGATACTGATTGGTTCCTTTGTATCTCCCGCTCTCTCTCCTATTGGTTATTCCCTTTCTACGTTCTTTTACACTCTTTAGAGGAACTCTTCTTTATGCCTATCCCACATCCCACAAGTAGTGATTTATCTACATCACATACTTTCACTACACCCCTCTATAGCAATGTTTCCAATAAAGAACATTGTTTATTTTGTTTACACATGTTTATTGTTTTTTGGCATACATCAAATACTATGTCTTCGGAGCTACGGCTCATCTCCCTGTCTCTCCGACTCTTCCCCCTGGATCCTCAGCACCCTTTGATTGACACTTCTTTCTTCCAATTGTCTTTACACCCTCGCACCACCTGTCTATTCACGTCACTCACCTGCAATGCAAAACAACCAATTACAGTAATTGTTAGCACTATATATACTGTGTCTATTTGTACAAATGAATACTTCTGATGAAGCGCGGGTACACGCGCGAAACGCGTTAAGTTTGTTTTTCATGTTTTTAATTTTGCATCGGTAATTCCGTAGCAATTTTAAGAATAAAAACCTTTTTTAATAAAGCCTCTAGCCTAGGCTTTTTTTATTTTCACTGCACGTGCGCCGGGTCCGTTTTTCTTTTTCCTCTTGGCAATCCTCTTCTACCGGTTCACAGAACGGAGCTCCAGAGACCAGCGGCTGCCGTAGTAAGGGCTACGGGGTACAAACAGCCCTGCAAGCGCTTATGAGTGTTGTGCCTCTATATTAGTAGCACAACACCAAAAGGTGAGAATTTATCATCACTTTCCATCACTTATCCTCATTGTTACAGTATAACACTATTGTGCGCCCCCTCTCTTTTTTCTTTTTCCTGCATATACATGTAAGAGCAGTACAGGACATGTAGTACCACACTGTACTGTAGAGAGGTGCACTAGACCGCCAATCACTGCATGCACCTCACTAATACATGTAAAAGCAGTACAGGTCATGTAGTACCGCACTGTACTGTAGAGGCGCGCTACTAGACTGCCAATCACAGAATGCACTGCACTCATACATGTAAGAGCAGTACAGGACATGTAGTACTGCACTGTACTATAGGGTGGTGCTATAGACCACCAAGCACTGCATATACCTCACTACTACATGTAAGAGCAGTACAGGACATGTATTACTGCACTGTACTGTAGAGAGGCTCTACTAAACTGCCAGTCACTGCATGTACTGCACTAATATATGTAAGAGCAGTACAGGACATGTAGTACTGCACTGTACTGTAGAGAGACACTACTATACTGCCAATCACTGCATGCACCTCACTAATACATGTAAGAGCAGTACAGGACATGTAGTACCGCACTGTACTGTAGAGAGGCACTACTACACCACCAATCACTGTATGCACCTCAATAATACAGAGGTTTTGGAAGTGAATGTTTATGGCTATTGGTTGGATCAGAGTCTGAACATTATAACCAAACTCAACATACCATGTTCCTGGGGTGACCATTGTATGTTGAAAATATAATACCCTGAGGCCATTGTCACTTGAGAAATCACTGTATATAAGCATAGTATGGTCTTATAAGGTACTATTACCATGGAGTGACATCACTCCCTGCTCTAATCTCTCTGCTCTAATCAGATAACAGAGTTATAGTCAGGGAACCATAGAGACCTGTGTGCACTCAGAGCACATAAAATGTCTCATAGTTACATAGTTACATAGTTTGTAAGGCTGAAAAAAGACATACGTCCATCCAGTTCAGCCTATTGCGCTCTAGTGTTGCCAATGAGGTAGAAGCCAATTGTCCTCATTTTAGGGGAAAAAAATCCTTCCTGACTCCAATCTGACAATCGGAATAAATCCCTGGATCAACGACCCCCTTAGATCCTAGTCACTATAACTTTCTATTACATCTAGAAATGTATCAGACCTTTTGGTATACTTGTTATTATCATCTCCAGAAATACATCCAACCCTTCTTGAACTCTGTTATTGAATTCCCATGACAATTTCCTCTGGCAGAGATTCCACAGTCTCACTGCTCTTACAGTAAAGAATCCCTTTCTATGTTTTAAAGTATAAACTTTCGTTCCTCAAGACTTAGAGGATGCCCCCCTGTTCTAGATACAGTCCTGGGTATAAATAAATCTTGAGAGAGATCTCTATATTGACCTTTGATGTATTTAAACATATTTATCATGTCCCCCCGAAGTTGTCTTTTCTCTAAACTAAATAACCCCAATCTTACTAATCTTTCTGAGTACTGTAGTCCACCCAGTTCTTTTATGATTTTTGTTCCCCGCCTTTGTACCTGTTGAAGCTTTACAATGTCTTTCCTGTGCACTGGTGCCCAAAACTGTACACAATATTCCATGTGTGGTCTAACCAGTTACTTGTGTAATGGGAGAAGAATGCTCTCATCATGTGCATCTATGCCCCTCTTAATACACCCCATGATCCTATTTGCCTTGGCAGCTGCTGCCTGACACTGGCTGCTACAATTAAGTTTACTGTCCACCAGAATTCCCAAGTCCTTCTCCAGTCACTTTTACCCAGCGTTTTTCCATTTAACATGTAGTCATGTAATGGATTTTTCCTCTCCATGTGCATAACCTTGCATTTATGTCTCTTATCTCATAACTAAAGTGAAATCGATTGTCCAATGTATTTAGAAAATGTCTTCATTTAACTGCCTCTTCTTGTTGAAAGCTAATCTTTGCAGATAGAAATCCACTTGAAAGACCACTGGACTTTATGGGCTCACTGTTGGCCCATATCTACTCGCCACCACTTGTCCCAGAAGAGTAGTCTACACACCAACATCGAGTTTAAAGGTCACAACAAACCATTTTTATTAACACATTGCATAATAACAGAAATGAAATCCAAAGTACATCTAACATATATCAGCATTAATCCTTTTGAACAATCATGGAGAAAGAAGATCCTTAAATGCAACCCCAGTTCCATTATACCAGTCTGCTGGCCACAGATAATAACTATAATGAGCCACTCTCACTGACCCAAGGACACAGGAGTACTCTAATCAACTGTTCATAAGTATTTTCCAGGAATTTATATTCACAATCTTACCATAAGTGTGGTGCATGCCCTTCTCTTTTGCATGGATCCCTCACCAACATTTTCTATCTTTAGATATTTCCTTTACCCCACGCAACCTGCATTGATATTCTCCTTCTGTTCACCAACTTCGGAAAACAGAGTAGGTGGGCAGGAACTTTTCCTACTTGGTACCTGCTCTCAAGATGGCTCCCTAACCCTAAAAAAAAAAAAGGTCTTCCTGTTTGTAAGGCGACGCCTACAAAACATGTGAAAGACCTTTTTTTTTTTTTTTACCATTTTCCTATTATTATTAAAGAGAAAAAAATCGAATGTAAAAATTACATAATAATAAAGCCTCAAGTATCATCGACAAAAGGTGAAAAAAATTGGTAAAATAACTGAGCGTGAGAAGACACTATAGCGTTCAAACCCACGTGTACTAAAGAAAAGAAATATAAGCCTTTCAGGAACACCCCCTTAAAGGGGTTGTCCACTTTATAATGTGTTTATTTATTTTTTACTTATTATGTATATAACAGAAAATCACATAATTTTCCAATATACATTTATTAAAAATTCTGCAACTGTACCTCTTTTATACCAATGCAGTGGGACCCTATCCAGAAAAAAAATGGAACAGCCCAAATTTCTGTCCATAGTAATGGCTGGACTGCAGATCAATGGACACCACAGTGATGTGACCTGATATCATGGTAACTTAGGACAAACTCTTTTTACACTGGGGTGACCACCACACAGGTCATGTGGCCCTGATATCCAGGTAACAGTAGAGTATGGGGGGAAAATTCTCAACTATCCTCCAGGTTATTACTACCTCCAGCGGGGGGAAAATCTTATCTATGAATTTAGACCACACACAGGTCATGTGACCCTGGTATCCAGTAGTGTATGGAGGAGCAGAACTTCTCCAGTATTACTACCTCCAGCAGCAGGGGTGTTGCTAGGGTCCTAAAACATCCGGGGCCCAGGCCCTTTGTTAAGTTTTGTTCAGTAGGGCTGGGTTCACATGGAATTTTTCACGATACATTGTGAACTGCGGCATGTATTTTTACAAAGAAAAAACGTATGTTCCTGTCACTAATTTTCTGTATATTCCACATAGATCCCGTCCATCACCTCAGCAGTCACCAAATAATACAGCAGACGAATCATTGTTACTAAAAAAATAACTCCTACAAAACCAAGACCCAAAACTATTACTACTTAAAGATCAATTAATACTGACAGACCATGGGCAAACACGACCACCACATGTGACTACCAGTTGTACACAGACTCTGAAGATATTTATTAACACCATACAGTGACCAGATAGTGGTAGATGCTAGTTGTATGTAGATGCTCCTCAGAAATATTACAGTGGTTACACTGCAGTTAAATTTAGGGACTTACAGGAGACGTCTTTTCTGAACAGAGTCATTCACTTTCCCTTCTCTTCTCCATCCGGCTCAGACCGCCATAATGACTTCTCCCGGCCACGACTCGTCTCTGCAGAATTTACCACGCAAGCATTTTAGAATCCTCACTTTTCCAGCACTTACATACCTACCTGCTGGGGGGTTTATATAACTCACTTCCTAATGGGGTTTTATACAGGAAATCATAGTGACGCCCCATCCCTACAGCAACTGGCTTTTCTATGATAGAATGGTATGAAAAGTTCCTTTATAGGGCCCTATTAGGTAGGTTTATAAGCAGGCAATATGGCCCCCAGTACATATATATAATAAGATGCGGAAGCACATACAGCTGAAGAGACCGTCGGCGCACTGGGCCCACAGCAGCGGCCTGGAGCCCACCGAGGTTCGGGGCACAGGCAGTTTTATCCGGGGCTTGTGCCCTGGATAAAATTGCCTAGCGATGCCCCTGTCCAGTAGAGTATTTTCATGTCATGCCATCCTCTGGAGAGACAGCAGTTATACAAGTAACTCCACACAGGGAAAAAGCTGCTATAATAACTAGATTATTCCACCATTATTCCTATTCCGCTACCACAGAGATGTCATGGGACCCTGCTGCTGACTGTCTGCACAAGGTCACATGACTGTTTAGTCCATAAAGTTACCCCAAGTCAGCCATTACTATGGACAGGAATGTGGGCTGTAAATGTTTTCATTTCAGGGTAGGGCCAACTGCTTTCATATAAAATAGGTACTGTACCTCTGCAGAATTTTTAATAAATGTATTCGGAAGGGGAAAAGTCTCTCCTTCAGGAGAGGAACCAATAAATTGGTCGGTGTGAGGGTTTACTTGCCATTCAGACCTCACTGACTGTTTTGCATAAAGCAATGGCTTATGGGAAAAGAGCTGAGGAGCAACACAGCGCACTCTATTGGATGTCGTTATCCTCAGTTCACACAGAGCTCGCAGGAGCCTAGCAATGTGAAAGGGATTTGAGCCAAACCAGTTAAGTTCATCTACAGACAGCTGTTTCGGGGTATGTGCCCCTCGTCAGTGCAGTGTAGAACTTACTGGTTGGCTGATGAGAGGCAAGAAGTGCTTCAGAAGGGGAAAAGTCTCTCCTTAAGGAGAGGAACCAATAAATTGGTCGGTGTGAGGGTTTACTTGCCATTCAGACCTCACTGACTGTTTTGCATAAAGCAATGGCTTATGGGAAAAGAGCTGAGGAGCAACACAGCGCACTCTATTGGATGTCGTTATCCTCGGTTCACACGTAGCTCGCAGGAGCCTAGCAATGTGAAAGGGATTTGAGCCAAACCAGTTAAGTTCAACTACAGACAGCTGTTTCGGGGTATTTGCCCCTCGTCAGTGCAGTGTAGAACTTCCGAAGCCACTCTTGCCTCTCACCCAGCCAACCAGTAAGTTCTACACAGCACTGACGAGGGGCAAATACCCCGAAACAGCTGTCTGTAGTTGAACTTAACTGGTTTGGCTCAAATCCCTTTCACATTGCTAGGCTCCTGCGAGCTACGTTTGAACTGAGGATAACGACATCCAATAGAGTGCGCTGTGTTGCTAATAAATGTATATAAGAAAACTGAGAAATTTCCTGTAATATACATAATAAGTAAAGACATTATAAACACATTTTAAGGTGGACAACCCCTTTAAGATTATTAGATACATGACCTTGGACAGTGAACTGACTCTATGCCCTAGGTGTCGGAAAGCCAAGCTGCTGCACCGTGTGCACTTCTAGCACTTATGAAATGTTTTATTTCTGTGTAAAGATGTGGTTATACATCTTTAGTCTGTTTTACATATTTATGAGAAGCGGTTTTCCTTGAGAAACAAGTTTTTTTTTACAGTATTTTATCAAATAAAATTTGACAGATGTCACTTTAAATAGAAGACAATACAGTTGTCAAGGAAACTACAACAATAACATACAATAATAAAAACCTGTAGAATTTTATGAACATTTTTAAGTAAGCAACCATACGGTGCTTGATCATTGATCTGTACTAGTAACCTCATCCTGTCAAGTTCTTAAAGGGGTGCTCCTGTGAAGCAAAGTGTACTGTGCAGGTCGGCCTTCAGCTAGCTGCGAGCTGACCATGCATGAGAATGAGGGGGATGGTTCTTGCAAGTCCCCATTTGCTTCTATGGGAGCTCCCGAATACAGCAGAGCACACACACTCGGCTATATTCTGAACTCCCATAGAAGTGATAGGAGAGGACAGCCGAAAACACCACCCCCCTCGTTCTCATGTAAAGTTGGCTTGCAGCTAGCTGGGAGTCGACCTGTGCAGTACACTTTGCTTCATGGGAGCACTCCTCTAAGCCTTTAATTTTTAGTGGATATTTCCTTCATTCTGGAGCTTCACCTCATGGAACACTGTCTGATTTCATTTCTTTTTGTGACAGTACCAGGTTAAAAATACCCAATACCTGCTAGAGGTGACTTGCAAATGTAGGCTCCTTTACCAGTGCCATCTTATGCACTCTATTGCAGCAATGCTGTTGACACCTATAGAAAACTGAACTTAGATCCGAATTAAGCCAACCAGCAGTCAAATGCAAGCAATAAACAAAGCTTTATTTGTCAGTGAAGATATAGCAAACATTGTAACATGGTGGTAGACATTTTTTTATTTTATATACAAAGCTTGTATCAAAAATAAACGTATGAACTTACCACTAGATGATTAAAAACAAGACAGACAATGTCAAGGGCTCAGATAAAGATGGAATAATAAATGACTTGAATTCAGAAGCAAGACATCAAACAGTTCCTGATTCTAACAACTAGCTTTCCCTAAATCTGTCCCTAAAGTCCTGTCCTGTGCAATGACCCTAATACCACCCCACCTGCCCCACTTCTATCCCTAAAGATATCCCTATCAATGTCCCTCAGCTATGTTGACCCTAACCAAACACAGCACTGGACTACCAAAAAGAACTTAGGAATAGAACACAGTAAAAAACTCACACAGGGTAGAACTAAGCAATCAGAGAACTAAGGACAAACAGGACTCTAACTGGACAGAGAAAGCTAAACCAAAATGGGATGTGTCGGGCTGTGGGCGCACTCGTACCTCTAGCAAGTACTTAGCCTGCCGCACTCCTGCTTTCCCATCTTCCTCGCTCTTTAGGGTGCGCGTTGGCTCTCTGGGATTTAAAGGGACAACGTGCTGGTAATTGTTTGATTGCCGGGCACTGACCCCATATATCTGGGACACTCCCATTACTTCCCCACTGGATCTATTGCACCTAGTACCTTAGAGAAAGCATTCCTGAGTGCATTCTTGTCCTGCCGTGTTCTGACCCGTTGCTACGTTTACTGACTACGAACCTTTGCAACCAGCCCTGACCTTCCTGCCTGTCCCCGACTATGAGTTTCCTTCATAATTTGGTACCTTGCTTTCCCCATCGGCTGCCACCACAAGCAAGCTGCATCAGGGGTAGCGACCTGTTGGACTCCTGCTGCAGCAAGTCCATCCTGAAAACCGGGACCTACTTAGATTCCGCTCCCTAGCGTAGCTTCTACCACCGCTTGCGGTGGTCCAGAGGACCCACTATTCCTGCCGTTACGACAAGACTCAAGCTCTCAGCTGAAGCGTATACTCAGTGTCAGCAGCTAAGTGAATGTGAGATTAAGGGTGTGTTCACATGGGCAAATTTTGGCATTTCATGTCATATTTGCGCTCTAACACGAGCGAGAAGCGCGGCAAAATTACGGTAATCTACAGTTCTCATAGAGAACTACGGATTACGCCTCCTCTCCCTGTTCTTACAATACAATCGTATTGTACGCGCGGGGAGATAAGTGACATGTCACTCATTTGCGCTGCTAACGCGTCGCGTCGTTTGAGTATGGGAGCAATTACGCCTTGTGAACAAAGCCTTACAGAGGGCTAAAAGCCAATCATTCCCACTAATTGAGCTGACATGTGTCTAATGGTCAGCTGATTAGTCATGAGAGCAAGTTATCTGATCAAGTAAGCAGGCAAATAGGAAATGATTTTTACGTATATAAGGATGAGTATAACAAAAAGTAGTTTATAGGTATATAAGCATGAGTATTACACATAGCATTTACTGCTATGATTAAAAGTGGACAACACAGCTGGAGTTTTTGTCTTTTTTGACACATGTTGCTGCCATGAGTAGCTAGGTTTTTATCTGATGGAATCCAATAAAGAATATTGGTTTTAATTGGCTTTGGACTACTGTGCTGGTTTATCTCTCTTGCATCAGCTTATAAGTTACCCAATAAATAAGCATCTAAAATCAGAGAAGATGCCACTTGTGAGTCACCCGATGGAACTGTATCCAATCAAGTGCTGTTTTGTAGTGGTAAATTTAATTTAAAAAGCAATGTCTATCCAGTGGCATTGTCTTTTAACAAAGCCCCTGATAACTTTCACACTATTCTACCCATGGTCATGTTGCAACTTGGTATCAAGTAGATGTCAAGACCCTCCCAAGTTTCATTAGCACATGTAATCCACTATAAGGTTGACTAACCATGCTTTAGGTATTCCAGGACTAGCTTCAGTGGATGCACTCAGTGGATGTAGTGGATCCTGACAGAATAGTCAAAGCTAAGACAAAGTAGCTACTACAGTACTACTCTGCCCAATTTCACACAGGTACAGAAAAACTATGCAAACTGTTGAAGAACTTGGCTCAATAAGGTCATCCCAGATGAACAAACACAAGTATTGGAGCTTCAATTGGACCATTGATTGCTGGTTAAAAGTCAAATTGGGTAACAAATATGGTTCATCATTCAGTTTGTTTATAGAAACTTTGGAGTCTGGAAGTGGTCCATGGATTCATTGAGTCTGGTGTCCACGTGTACTAGCGTCTCACCTTGGATTGATGGAAACTAGAGCAGTGGTATGATAGGACCTCAATATACACCAGAGAGTCCACCAATCTCAGGTTGACTGCCAGTTATCAGTCCATCCTATTGTGCCACTATGGGTCTCAGAGAAGCTACCCTCTGCCATACACTTCCACGACTTTGTGTTACATATCCCCATGCTTCACTCACTTTGTATTGGGATCACTGTGTCCTCAGGATCACTACGTCACTACCTTTCATAGAAACCCAACTTCTTTTGACTGCAAGTCTATGACATGCACCTTGCAGAAACACAACACAGGAGTACAATCCACAGGCCAGTGAGTGACTTACATTGTCCTAGTTAAATACCTTTTTGGAACGTGGGAACTGTCTCTTTAAAGGATCCTTAAAGGGGTTGTCTCACTACAAGGATTGCTTTTTGTGTTAAAGATCTTGTAAAAACAAGTCACTTTACAATATGTGTCCATTAACAGTATGCTACCTATTCTGAGATATCCCCTCTTGTATGGGCTGGATCAGCTCCTCAGGTTGCTATAGCTACAGACCTGCTCAATCTCTCATGATAGGCTGCCAGCACTGGTAGCTATAGCTACAGACCTGGCTTCTACTTCAGCCTAGTAGAAGCCAGTAAAAACGCCCCTGAATTGAAAATGAAACCAAGAAAACAGGACTGAGGTAAGATGAATCAATGTAGTGAGACAACCCCTTTAAATTTAACTTGTAGCAATAATACAAGTGCTTCACAGTTGCTACACCATTGACTTCTTGGTTTATTAGCTGCTGCCTCTAGCCCATTGTTTTTTTCACAGCAACTGTACTCAGAGCTGCTTGTTCATCAGGCACTACAAGCAATTACTGTTATCCTCTTTAATCAAGCACAAAATTGTCTCTCTTTAGGACTTTCTTGACCCTCATCCAATCATTGCAGGACCCTGAGTGGCAGGACACTTGCCAACAATCCAGAGTAAGGCTCTGAGTGGGCTGGCAAAGACACTCACCACCTTCTACTCTGTTTGCAGAAGCCAGTCAGCCACCATCTACACCATGGGTGTCAAACACAAGGCCCGTGGGCCACATCCGGCCCGCGGCCTTGTGTTTTCCGGCCCGCCGTGACCTCCCTGACTCTGCGCAGCTGAGCCGCGCAGAGTCAGTCAGCAGCTACACGCTCGGTGCAGCTGCTAGTACAGGAAGAAGGCAGGAGGGATCGTTTCCCTCCTACCTTCTCCCTTTGTATGTATCTCAGTACGCTGTACTACGGTCGCAGGGCGTGCGCCGCTTTACTCACGCCCCCTGCAACGCTAGGTCTCCTCGGTCGGCAGTCTCTGACGCCGAGGAGATCTCTGGGAGCTGCTTGACGGCGTAAGCGGTGTGACGTCACGCCGATTACACCGTACAGCTGCTCCAGGACCGGGCCGCGCTGCACTTCCACCAAGTGAGTAGTGTTTATTTTATTTTTTAATCATTAGGGGGGATGTTGGACATCTATATGGCTGCTGTGGGGCATTTATATGGCTACTGGGGAGGCTGGGGGCATTTATATGGTCACTGGGGGGCTGTGAGGCATCTATATGGCTGCTGTGGGGGCTGTGGCGCATCTATATGGCTGCTGTGGGGCATTTATATGGCTACGGGGGGGCTGTGGGGCATTTATATGGTCACTGGAGGGGCTGGGGGGCATCTATATGGCTGGTGTGGGGGCTGGGACATCTATATGGCTGCTGTGGGGGCTTGGAATCTATATGGCTGCTGTGGGGCATTTATATGGCTTCTGGGGGGGCTGTGGGGCATCTATATGGCTACTGGAGGGACTGTGGGGCATCTATATAGCTGCTGTGGGACATCTATATGGCTGCTGTGGGGCATTTATATGGCTACTGGGGGGGCTGTGGGGCATCTATATGGCTGCAGTGGGGCATCTGTATTGCTACTGGGGGGCTGTGGGGCATCTATATGGCTACTGGGGGGCTGTGGGACATCTATATGGCTGGGGGGCATCTATATGGCTACTGGGGGGGCTGTGGGGCATCTATATGGCTACGGGGTCGGGCATCTACATGGCTACTGGGGGCTATGGGGCATCTGTCTGGCTACTGGGGGCCTATGTGGGGCATCTGTCTGGTTACTGGGGGGCTATATGGGGCATCTGCCTGGCTACTGGGGGGCATGTACCTAAATTGGGGCATCTGCCTGGCTACTGGGGGCTATATGGGGCATGTACATGGCTACAGGGGGCTATATGGGGCATGTACCTGGCTACAGGGGGCTATGTGGGGCATCTCCCTTGCTACAGGGGGCTATGTGGGGCATCTCCCTTGCTGCAGGGGGCCATGTGGGGCATCTCCCGGGCTACATGGGGGCTATATGGGGCATATGACCTGGCTACATGGGGCAATTACCTGGCTGCAGGAGGCATATTACTACCTGGCTACAGGGGGCAAAACACCTATCTACCTACATCTACAGGGGGCTTTATACCCACTTATCTACTTACAAGGGTCATATGTACCTATCTACCTATGGGGGGCAATATATTCTTCCTGGGGCTAATTATAATAGCAATACTGTACAAATGTAACAGTTAAGGAGGAGTTTACACAGTTTTAAAATTATGTCGGCCCTTTAAGGTACGCCGTGTGGCTGATGTGGCCCCGGTGAAAACGAGTTTGACACCCCTGATCTACACAATATAAAGTAGTGTACAATACAGTGTGTCAGTTATACAAGAACAACAGTGAGGGCAAAACAAAGAGAAAAAGAAATAGCATAAAGGTGAATATGCACATTTACTGGAAGAGGGGAAATACTGCTTTAGTGTCAACCCCCTTACAAACATGGGCTCATCAGGCTGGGTATCAAATGCAATTTTCCAGGATTAAGGTCCAAGAAGTGAGAAAAACAGTCCTGTGTTTCGCTCAAAAATGGCTAAAAAACTGCTTGTGGAATTCAAGCCTTAAAGGGGTTTTGTCATGATCTCATTTCATACCTCCTGCATCCAGCTCTTCAGCTCTGTGTGCTCAGAAGGGAGCGTGTGTGATTGGTTTGACCCAGCAGGATGACATCACCAGGCCTTTCCTCTCTTTAGTCAAAAAAGTTCTGTTTATGTGCAGAACTGTGAGTAGCTACATTGTAGCTCAGAGTTAAAACTTTTGCCTCCAGGCACAACGGTCCTCGGTTCAAATCCCTGCAGGAACCAAACCTGTGGATTTTATTTCTCTATTAATGCACAGAACTCATTGAGGTTTTTTTTTTTATTTATTTGCACTGTTTGACTAATTACTAAGGAGTACAGAGGACGGGAGTAGAGTGACAGCACCTGGGGTGTGAACACCCAGTAGCTTCCTGGGATCATGGATCACTAAAGGAGCAGCTAAGACAAAAACAGTTCAGAATTTTTAATAATGATAAATGGTGAAAATGTTTATTATTTAATTTACAAACTTCCCACGTCAATGTTACTTCATGGCAAAACCCCTTTAACCCTTCAGAACAGAGCTATTTTGTTTTTGTTTTCGTCTTTTCCTCCCTGCCTTCCAAGAGCCGTAGTTGTTGTGTATTTTTCTTCTTACACAGACATATGATGGTTTGTTTAGCCTGACAAGATGTACTTTTAGTGGCATCATTAGCCATATAATGTACGGGGAATGTGCAATTGTGCCGTTTTTATTTCATTTTATGGAATTCACTGTTCAGTAAAACTAACATGCTATCTGTATTCTGCGGTTCGGTTTCAATCTAGTGATCCCCACATTTATATAGTTATCATTAAGTTTTAATACATTTAAAGTATTTGTCTCACTACATCGATTCATCTTACCTCAGTCCTGTTTTCTCAGTTTCATTTTTTAATTCAGCAGCATGTTTACTGACTTTACTAGTTACTACTGGCTACTAGGTCTGTAGCTATAGCGACCAGCACTGGCAGCCTAGCAGGAGAGATACAAAGCGGTCTGTAGCTGTAGCGACCAGCACTGGCAGCCTAGCAGGAGAGATACAAACAGGTCTGTAGCTATAGCGACCAGCACTGGCAGTCTATCGGGAGAGATACAAACAGGTCTGTAGCTATAGCGACCAGCACTGGTAGCCTAGCAGGAGAGATACAAACAGGTCTGTAGCTATAGCGACCAGCACTGGCAGCCTAGCAGGAGAGATACAAACAGGTCTGTAGCTATAGCGACCAGCACTGGCAGTCTATAGGGAGAGATCAAACAGGTCTGTAGCTATATCGACCAGCACTGATTGTCTATTAGGAGAGATACAAACAGGTCTGTAGCTATAGCGACCAGCACTGGCAGTCTATTGGAAGAGATCAAACAGGTCTGTAGCCATAGTGACCAGCGCTGGCAGCCTATCAGGAGAGATCACACAGGTCTGTAACTATAGCGACCAGTGCTGGCAGCCTATCAGGAGAGATTGAACAGGTCTGTACCTATAGCGACCAGCACTGGCATCCTATCAGGAGAGATTAAACATGTCTGTAGTTATAGTGACCTGAGGAGCTGATGCAGCCCATACAAGAGGGAAGATCTAGGAATAGTTAGGACACTGTTAGTAGACACATATTTCAAAGTGACTTGTTTTTGTAAGATCTTTAACATGAAACAAAATCCTTGTAGTAAGACAACCCCTTTAAATAAATATTTTTTTTATTTTTTTATTTTTTTTTTATTTCATCGTACATCTGTTTTTTGTTAGGGGGTTAAAGATCATCATCATAGTTCAAGCAATATATTGATAAGTTTTGCAATAGCTTCACGGAATATACCCAGATGTAGAAACCGGCACACCAATGTGTGGTGTACAGAACATGTGGACTCCATATCCATCTTCAATAGCAAATATCAAGCAAAATGTGAGAACCAGCACCAGTCCACATGGGATTAAAATATTTATTTCTATAATCTTCATAAAACAGGTACAAAAAAAATGTGTGAGTAAAGGCAGAAAAAATTGCTGACACATTTCAGACCTCTATGGGCCCTACAAGTAAGCACCGGTCCCATTTGAACAGGTGCTGGTTCTCACATTTTGCTTGATATTGGTAAGTTTGCTTGAAGTCTCACTACACTGAATGTCAGGGGTGTCAACCTTGGGTATAGAATCAAGGTCGTAACAAAGTGGGACTGTTCTGATGGGAAAAAGATTTTGAATCTACTACAAGGTGGAAACATCTCAAAGATTTTGGGCTCTACATATGAGTGTTATCTTTTACCACTTATTTAGAGCATCATTTCCATGGTTTCTTCATAGACTGTTTAGTGTCATTTCAGTTTCCTTTTTAGTGTTAGTTCCTCAAAGACAAATTCGGTTATAAACTTGTCCTAATATTAAGATGACCAGAACAGTAGATTAAGAAACTGCATGATGAATCCCATCGTCTTCTTCATTTTGGCATTTACCTGTAAGTACTGGATTCTTTGTTATCTCTGGAGTGGGTCAGTTTGGGAAATGTATCAACTTAGAAGTAACTTCAGAGTTTGGTCTTAAGTATTTAGTTCTGTCAGACGTGTAAACATTGTATATTATGGAACATTTATATGTCACACTGTTCTGGGGAAAACCCTAAGGCTAGGTCTACACAGCACAGAAATACCGTCAGATTTTCGGTGGTTTCAGTATTTTGAATCCGACGATACACTGTGCTGCATAGACAGCAATGAAAAACCCCGTGCTGTAGTCTATACATATATGTAGTTTATCACAGGTTTTTTACTGACGAGTTTAAAATCCAGCGGGATATGCAACATGTTGCATATTCTGCGGGACTCCGGCAGATTCCCGTACAGTATAGGCCGACGGGAAATCCGAAAACTGACAGCGGCTTGTCAAAAACCACGGTCTAGCAATGACAAAATGCCGTCAGATTTCCAACGGGATTTTGTCATATGCTGTGTGCACATAACCTAAGTGAGGTTAGACTCTATAAAGACATAACACAACTACTGACTAAAAAGAATGACCTTTATTAAATATTAAATAAAAAGTGAAAATATTTAAAAACACACCAATTAGTAACTGAACAGGGTTACACAGTTACACTGTTCAGTTACTAATTGGTATCTTTTTAAATATTTTAACTTTTTATTTAATATTTAATAAAGGTAATTCTTTTTAGTCAGTAGTTGTTTTGTGTAAGTGATTTCTGATAGTTATACTGACCTAATTATTGAGAAATTGTGGTATATCTATAAAGACATAAAGGGGATTTCATTTTTGGTTACAATGTGATTCACTAAATTTGTATTGACAGTGTAATAGTGTAGTAAAATGTTGCCCTTTTCTTAATTTTGCTACATGCAAAAAACGGCTCCATAGAACCCAAAGTATTCTACCACAGTGCTCTTTGATCCTCAGCAACTTTAAATTGGGTCCTTCAGTTTGAGGCAGTTAACCTGGAAGGTTAATTCTCTGGATAAGTATAATTAAGACTGAGGCAAAAAAAAATATATATATATAGTTTGGTGGAAACTATATAACTGCATAACTGCTTGGTTGAGATTTACTAAGCAAAATGTTGCTGATTCTGTTACAAATTGTGACAGTGATTCAAATTTAGTATATGTCTTATGTCCCATTAGCATCACACTTATGGTCCCTGGTGCCGTGGAATCCATCGGGACACCACAAATGGGAAATACCATGCTGTTGAGTCCAATACATATAGGGCGACATATATTAACTGGGCTGTGCCAAAAGTCTGGCGTCTTTTCACCCGTTCACTATATTTTTAACCAGCCGCACTCCAATATCAGGCGTATTACAGAGCACCCGCGGCACTTTGTAATGCACCTGAGATCGGGGGGTGCTGGAGACGTGTCGCACTACAACCATACAAAGCAACACATTTATAGCTTCCGTATGGCAGGCGCATTACTGCTGGAACAGGTAGAGCACTTTAAAAGTGGTTTCCCTGAGTCTGAAGTGTCGCTTTGTAGCTAGAAAGCGCTAAATCTATGACCCGCAGTAGAACAGGTTCATAGATTCAGGCGCATTCTACACTACTAATGCGCGCAATAAAATTGCCGTCTAGGCGCCAAAAAGCACAGATGTCAAACAAAGAATATATGTTTAGTAAGCAGGGCAACCGTCGTCTAATTTGGACTTTGTTTGTGCTATTGATTTCTGTCACTGCCCCATCGTGGTATCCGTTGGGATACATATTTCATGATCTCCTGATTGATACCACAAATGGGGGCCATAAACATGACTGAATGGGGCTTTAGACACTATTTGTGCCCAGCACATCAATATTGAAGACTATTTATAAAACATGGTGAATTTATTAAAGATGAGCATCATACAATACAGTTAAACTTTGCTTCTTGGTGGATTCGGTTAGACCAGAATAATCCTGCAGTGGTTTTGGAAGCAGAACTGGTGGGTTCATACGAGGCTCTAGCTAATCTGCCATATTGGGAGGAAAGATACCAGATATCCCATTACAGAACACGTATGAAAGCTACGGTGGGAGTGTGGACGTCTTTTGCCCAGTTATACCAGAAACAGGGATTACAGACCTCGCGGTCTCCGCATATTCCTCAACGGAGAAATACTAAAACCTTTGCAGTCTTACAAGCTGACTATGGTATTCCTAGGACTACCTTTTATGGCTACTTACAACTGAGGCACGCCTGTGAGGCGCAATTTGGGGGGCTCAAAATAAAATTGAAATGTGGCCCACTGGAATCTATAGCTAAAAGGGAAAACCAACTGTAACGGTGCGGCGCCGAAGGACGTACGCCGAAGCGCCGACCGCAGACATCCGGGTGTGGATCCTCTGTGATCACCGCAGGCGAGGTGGTAGCTGGAGGACCACGCCAGGGAGTGGAGTCTAAGGGGCCCCTGGTCTTCACCAGAGCCCGCCGCAAAGCGGGATGGATTTGGCTGCGGGACCCCCAGGTCACTACCCCTGACGTGGCTACCTGCGGTGACAGCCGAGGTGCAGGACAGGAACACAGGAACGTAGGAGAACATAAGCAGGGCAGGTAGAACGCACTCAGGAACACAGCAGGATACAGGAGGGATCAACGTACACATGACACCACAGGATACGGCAGGAACTGGACGGGAACACAGGAGGTACAGACCAGGAACACGGCAGGATACATCGGGAACAGGAGAGCACATCCAGGACAGGAACACAGCAGACAACGGAGACAACAGACAGATGGCCAGGAGCTCAGATGGGAAGCAGCAACTGGACCAGCAACTCAGGGGTTAAAGTCTCCAACAGCAGACCTGAGATGCTGGCAGGAGCTCAAGATGGAAGACAGCAAGAGACTGTAATGAACTGACCCAGAGCAGAGGCAGGAACTTCCTCTTATAGGCAGGGGTCAGAGGTAAAGAGGAAGTAGACAGAGACAAGTAACCTATAAAAGACAGGAAGCTGCCGCGCGCGCGCCCTAAGAGGAACAGAGCACACACAGGACCCCAGGAAGCAACAGAACAGGACAGGACAGGTAAGCACATAGCAGAACACAGGCTGCTGGGACCCCTGCACAGGGAGCCCCAGCAGAGACACGGCAGGCACGGACAGGCCGACGGTCCAAGGCAGGGACCGCGGCATGAACCGTGACAGTACCCCCCCCCTCAAAGCCCCCTCCTCCCCCTCCAAATCACAGAATGGCATTCCACATAGGCCAGGGACCCGCAACTTCTACGGGGGCAACCCCAAAACCAAGGTACGGGCTGAATATAGCCAGTATAGGGAAAAACCTAGAAACGGAGGTGCATGGGAGGAAACAAACGGGGCACTAGGCAAAATGGGAGGGGAACCCAGGGCGGGACCGTAAGCCACGGGGACTCAGAAGGCTCAGGGCGGGACCGTAAGCCACGGGGACTCAGAAGGCTCAGGGCGGGACCGTAAGCCACGGGGACTCAGAAGGCTCAGAGCGGACCGTAAGCCACGGGGACTCAGAAGGCTCAGGGCGGGACCGTAAGCCAAGGGGAGTCAGAGGCCTCAGGGCGGGACCGTAAGCCACGGGGGGCTCAGAAGGCTCAGGGCGGGACCGTAAGCCACGGGGACTCAGAAGGCTCAGGGCGGGACCGTAAGCCACGGGGACTCAGAAGGCTCAGGGCGGGACCGTAAGCCACGGGGACTCAGAAGGCTCAGGGCGGGACCGTAAGCCACGGGGACTCAGAAGGCTCAGGGCGGGACCGTAAGCCACGGGGACTATCAGGGCGGGACCGTAAGCCACGGGGACTCAGAAGGCTCAGGGCGGGACCGTAAGCCACGGGGACTCAGAAGGCTCAGGGCGGGACCGTAAGCCACGGGGACTCAGAAGGCTCAGGGCGGGACCGTAAGCCACGGGGACTCAGAAGGCTCAGGGCGGGACCGTAAGCCACGGGGACTCAGAAGGCTCAGGGCGGGACCGTAAGCCACGGGGACTCAGAAGGCTCAGGGCGGGACCGTAAGCCACGGGGATCAGAAGGCTCAGGGCGGGACCGTAAGCCACGGGGACTCAGAAGGCTCAGGGCGGGACCGTAAGCCACGGGGACTCAGAAGGCTCAGGGCGGGACCGTAAGCCACGGGGACTCAGAAGGCTCAGGGCGGGACCGTAAGCCACGGGGACTCAGAAGGCTCAGGGCGGGACCGTAAGCCACGGGGACTCAGAAGGCTCAGGGCGGGACCGTAAGCCACGGGGACTCAGAAGGCTCAGGCGGGACCTAAGCCACGGGGACTCAGAAGGCTCAGGGCGGGACCGTAAGCCACGGGGACTCAGAAGGCTCAGGGCGGGACCGTAAGCCACGGGGACTCAGAAGGCTCAGGGCGGGACCGTAAGCCACGGGGACTCAGAAGGCTCAGGGCGGGACCGTAAGCCACGGGGACTCAGAAGGCTCAGGGCGGGACCGTAAGCCACGGGGACTCAGAAGGCTCAGGGCGGGACCGTATGCCACGGGGACTCAGAAGGCTCAGGGCGGGACCGTAAGCCAGAGGGGACTCAGAAGGCTCAGGGCGGGACCGTAAGCCACGGGGACTCAGAAGGCTCAGGGCGGGACCGTAAGCCACGGGGACTCAGAAGGCTCAGGGCGGGACCGTAAGCCACGGGGACTCAGAAGGCTCAGGGCGGGACCGTAAGCCACGGGGACTCAGAAGGCTCAGGGCGGGACCGTAAGCCACGGGGACTCAGAAGGCTCAGGGCGGGACCGTAAGCCACGGGGACTCAGAAGGCTCAGGGCGGGACCGTAAGCCACGGGGACTCAGAAGGCTCAGGGCGGGACCGTAAGCCACGGGGACTCAGAAGGCTCAGGGCGGGACCGTAAGCCACGGGGACTCAGAAGGCTCAGGGCGGGACCGTAAGCCACGGGGACTCAGAAGGCTCAGGGCGGGACCGTAAGCCACGGGGACTCAGAAGGCTCAGGGCGGGACCGTGAGCCGGGCCAAACGTAAGCTCTGGGCTGGACCGTGAGCCGGGCCAAACGTAAGCTCTGGGCTGGACCGTGAGCCGGGCCAAACGTAAGCTCTGGGCTGGACCGTGAGCCGGGCCAAACGTAAGCTCTGGGCTGGACCATGAGCCAGCAGACAGACAGACACTCTAGACGAGGGTAGGGTCACCCCGGCGGAATCCATGGTCAGTTCATACTGTAACGGTGCGGCGCCGAAGGACGTACGCCGAAGCGCCGACCGCAGACATCCGGGTGTGGATCCTCTGTGATCACCGCAGGCGAGGTGGTAGCTGGAGGACCACGCCAGGGAGTGGAGTCTAAGGGGCCCCTGGTCTTCACCAGAGCCCGCCGCAAAGCGGGATGGATTTGGCTGCGGGACCCCCAGGTCACTACCCCTGACGTGGCTACCTGCGGTGACAGCCGAGGTGCAGGACAGGAACACAGGAACGTAGGAGAACATAAGCAGGGCAGGTAGAACGCACTCAGGAACACAGCAGGATACAGGAGGGATCAACGTACACATGACACCACAGGATACGGCAGGAACTGGACGGGAACACAGGAGGTACAGACCAGGAACACGGCAGGATACATCGGGAACAGGAGAGCACATCCAGGACAGGAACACAGCAGAATACAGCAGACAACGGAGACAACAGACAGATGGCCAGGAGCTCAGATGGGAAGCAGCAACTGGACCAGCAACTCAGGGGTTAAAGTCTCCAACAGCAGACCTGAGATGCTGGCAGGAGCTCAAGATGGAAGACAGCAAGAGACTGTAATGAACTGACCCAGAGCAGAGGCAGGAACTTCCTCTTATAGGCAGGGGTCAGAGGTAAAGAGGAAGTAGACAGAGACAAGTAACCTATAAAAGACAGGAAGCTGCCGCGCGCGCGCCCTAAGAGGAACAGAGCACACACAGGACCCCAGGAAGCAACAGAACAGGACAGGACAGGTAAGCACATAGCAGAACACAGGCTGCTGGGACCCCTGCACAGGGAGCCCCAGCAGAGACACAGCAGGCACGGACAGGCCGACGGTCCAAGGAAGGGACCGCGTCATGAACCGTGACACCAGCAAAAGCCAGTGTCTTTGCTTTATAAAACCCTGATGACCCATAGACCTGCGCCATTGACAACTTCTTTTGAAAGGTGGAAAAGGGATATTCAGGATATGGATGAGACGGCTGTGGAAGAACTGAATCCTCTTGCAGGGCTACAGTCCTAAGTGCCAGGGATCCTTTGATACAAATGAAATTGCTCCATGGGGATTATTTAACTTCTGTCCAATTTAAGTGAATGCAGTGATTATTCTTTGATGCTTGTACTAAATGTAATCAAGAATCAGGAACTCTACTGCATATGGTGTGGGAATGTCCAGCGATCCAGGCTTTTAGGTGGCTGTTCATGAGTTTTTGAACTTTAACTTAGGTTTTCCAAATGTTTGTGCCCCAGGTAATAGCCTTTTAGGGTTAGTAGAGAAACTAGTCCCAACCAAACAAGAATGAGTTCTATATCGACTCCTAATCTTCTATGCTAGGAAAACGATTCTCTTAAATTGGAAAACCCAGAAATGTCCTACTTTGTCCCATTGGCTGCAACTAGTAAATGGGGATGTACTGATATATAAAGCCACATATGCCTCTAAGGGAGTTTCTGCTTTATTTAAAAGGATATGGGGTAAGTGGTTAAGTATATAGTGTAGAAGCCAGTGACTTGAGTGCCGGTGCTTATGGGTGAATGCGAGTATGGCTGGTTGCTATTCCGGATTTTTCTTGGCACAGCTAATTTGACAGTGTGTATCTAGTCTTCCATATGGCCGATTGATACTCCATGTCTGGCAACTTCATTTCTTACAGATACTATCTGATCTGGATTACTGATTGTCTGATATCTAACTTTTCCTCTTTTATGCCTTTCTTATGCCATTTACAATGTAAGTGATTGTTTGACTCATTTACCGTTACCTGTGTAATTGTTTATTGCAATGCCTAAAATAAACACTGTTAAAAAAAGATGAGCACCATTTATTGTGCATGTATATATATATATAATATATATATATATATATATATATATATATATATATATATTATATATACATATACTGTAGGGATTAGCTCAAATGATATTTGGCACAGTCCACAAACAGGAAAATAAACGTCAGGCTTGCTTCAGCCAAAAACAAAAACAGTCTCTGTGACAGGTACAGTACCGTACTCGGTTTCCCGGGGTTAGGAAACCGCATGCAGATCTCAGTTTTTCCAGGGTTAGCAAGGCCCAGCTCTGGCTCTCACACCACCACTCGCTCAATTGAGCAGTATGGACAGGTAGGGAACCCTCCCCCTTCACCTGAGCCTGCTGGCCTTATATATGCCTCGTAAGCGCTGGCCTGGAATGTGGGAGCAGTCATCCCACCCAACTCTTCTGACTGTTCCAGTAAAAGCCTGACCCGGATAACGGCATTACTGCCATATTACTAATACAAACGTGTCAGTGGCCTACTGCCGCTGACACCAGAATAAATGGACTTTACTTCATCAACCTCAGGCAGATTGGCGGCACATATCGTCCGTCAGCAATAGTACCTTGTGCCTTCCTACAATACATATATATATATATATATATATATATATCTGTATATACACGCACATACAGTATATATACATACACAAGAGAAAAAAAGCAATTTGTGTCAACCTACAAATGCAGGTCTAACACAGTACAATTGATAAACTACATGCCCTCTTTCCCTTTTAAATACAAGGTTTAAAAATATACAAAATAAACAGTTCCTTGTTTCTTTTTGGCTGGCACAGCAGGCTTTTTAACATTGTCAGCAGGTTAAAACTAGGTCTACACAGCACAGCTTTACCGTCGGATTTTTGGCGGATTCAGTATTTTGAATCTGCCGAAAACCAACGCTACCCTGTGCTGTATAGACAGCAATGAAAAATCCGTGCTGTAGTCTAAAATCTGGCGGAATATGCAACATGTATACTCCTCCAGATTCCGCTCGGATTTGCCGTTGGACCCGTTACATTGAATGTACGGGGCTGATGGCAACTTCAAAAACCGACCGCAGCTTTTGCACAAATCTGCACCAAAAGCTGCAGTCTTGCCGCAGTCCAGCAATGTCAAAGTGCCGTCAGATTTCGGACGGCATTTTGACATATGCTGTGTGGAAATAGACTAAGAAGTTGCCTGTTGCAAGATTAGCACATTATTGTTTTTCTATTTTTCTTTAAAAAATTATTAAAAATAACCAGCTAGTCGATTATTTACCAATTTCACTGTTTCACTGTTCCTGGCTGGCATCTGGTATCTGTTGCAATAAACTACCTACAGTTCTGGGGCTTAGGATAGGAAACCTTTTTTTGTTTAAAACAGTTCTTTGAAATATTGTTTAAAAACTGGTTTTACTCACAGTACGGCCACACGGCATAGACAAAAAACTGGTTTAGAATCCGACTAATATTTTAGCATTTTTTTTAACTTTTTTTGGGGACGGTTTCTGGGGATGGTTTTCAGATTCGCTTGTCCTCCTAAGCATCGAACAGTACATTTTTCACCGTAAAACCGGGCAGAAGAATGTACATGTTCCGAGTTTTGTGAACAGTTTTCAGATTTGAAATCCGATTGTAAGAGAATCTGAGCTGTGTAGACTACAGCTCTGATTTTCTATTGAAGTCTATGGGGATGTTTGACAGTCGGTTTTCAAAAGGTTTCAAAATCTGAAAACCGATTGAAAAAATAACTGTAATACCATCCCGTGTGGACATACCCTGAGCAAAATTTCAAAGAAACAGGTTCTGGCTCAATAGATTTTTAGACTTTTAATACAGTCTGTGGCTTTCTAGTTTTATTAGCTTACTAAAGAGTTGATAAATACGGGTAATGCAATTAAATTACTACTGCTATGAAACCAAAACACTATCGCTGAATAGGAACGTGATTATGTTTTTACTGACCAGTAAAAGGCTACCTGCTTGCGACAATTGTAAAAAACTATTGGCTTCTGTTATAGAATCTGACCAGTGTTTACAATTGATTTTTCGTTTTTTGTGTGGATTTTGCGGTCATTTTTTGGATTTCACCCGGCACATTAACATTAAACAGTACCATATGCCACCATTTTGAAATGAAATACAACAGATCATAGAACATATTCTACGTTTTTTGAATGGATTTCGGATTTGAAATCTGCCTTCCGAAAATCCTGTCTGCCTATTAAAGATTTAGGAACACCTATCAATAAAAAGGTCTACATCCAAAATATATAACATATTATACTTTATTAAGCAATACAAAGTACATGTTTAAAATGAATAAAAAGTGACAATGGAACTACACAGAAGTATGACAACAACCCTCACCATCTATATTGAATGAAATCCAATAAAAAGAAGGGTATCCCCATAAATATACGTATATTATTATGGGGCACGTGACTTCACCTTGCCATCAGCCACCTTTGGTTTCCTATTATTTGTTACATCTTCCATATAAGGTCGAGTATATACTTTTTCTATGCATGATTGAATATGAGCTACTATTAATGATAACATATGTATATTTATGGGGATACCCTTCTTATTATTAACATGTATCTTGTATTGTTTAATAAAGTATAATATTTAATATAATTTGGATGTAGACCTTTTTATTAAAGGTGTTCCATGCTTGCTATATGTCTTACTTGGTGACTATTTATATAGCCCTGTCAACTTTATAGGTGTTTAAATTTTTTATTAAAGATTTAGGGCCACATGTATGAAAACTGTCTAGTTCTAAAATTCACTTTGTTGCCCATAGTAACCAATCAGAGCTCCCCTTTCAATTTTCTAGAGCACCATATGAGATGAAACGGGCGCTCTGATTGGTTGCTATGGGTAAAAAGGTGAATTTTAGAACTAGACAGTTTTCATACATGTGGCCCTTAGTATGCTTTGGATCAGTGATTGCCGCAGTGCTTTTTCTACTTATACTGAAATTTAACTTCAAAGGGTGTTCCCACAATAGACTTGGATGGTATATCTATAGGATTTGACCTTCTGATAGGTGCTGGTCTCACCTCTGGGACCCGCGCCTATCTTGGGAATGGACATCTCAATCTCAGAATGTTGAGCTGGTTGTACTTGCGCATGACTCTCCATTCTATCCTATGAAAGTTAGGAGTACAGTCAAATACGGAGCTCAGAGGCCTGTTCCCAAGATAAGTGCGGATACCAGTGGTTGGACCCGCACCTGTCAGACTTTGATGGCATATCCTAGTAGAAGAGTGAAGAAATCAGGCGATATCTTTTTGAGGCTTACTGAGTATATTTGATGGTAAGCTTTTGGGAGTACTAGCTCCCTTCTTCAAACATAATGTTATACAAGAAACTGAAAATTCACAGTTTTATATACAAAATACATGGACCTTCAAAGGATCTTAGAATCTTTAAAAATAACAAAATGCAATAAGTAAAGAAATAATTTACAACAGGTCAAGGAATAAACAATCTGGAAACTTGTGAGGCATGACGGAGGGGTCAGTAATTTTTACTGTTATCTGTATGCTATCAGGTGTGATTTGTGACCCTCACATTTCATACATAGTGTGACATGAAGCTGGATTTAATATTAAGTCAATTATGCAAAGTTTGAAATTTTTGCATTAATTTACATTCCAATTCCTTTCTCTCCCTCTGCATCTTAAAATGTCCTATTAAAACCACAACCCACAAATCTTCAATACAGTGGTCCTCTCTGGAGAAATGTGCGGCCACTGGGAGATCTGTTCTGCTGTTGCTTATAGTGAATCTGTGTGAGTTCATACACTGACTGAGTCTTTGCCCTGTTTCCCCCACATAGAGGCCTGTGGTGGGACATTGCACACACATAATGAGATATACCACATTGGAAGACCTGCAGGAAAATGTCCCTCTAATTCTATGTACTTGTTGTGACTGTGGGACAGGTACACTGTCAGCAGTGTGGATGTGCCTGCAGGTCTTGCACCTGTTCTGCAGGCAGGGTGAGGTGCCATTTTCTGTTGGGGCCTTCAGGGCACTGTGGACAATAATACGCTGCAGGTTTGGGGGTTGTCAAAAGGAAGGGAGAGGGGCTACTTATTGCATTTTGTTATTTTCAAAGATTCTGAGATCCTTTGAAGGTCCAGGTGTATTGAGTAAAAAAAGTCTGTGATTTTTCAGTTTCTTGTATAACACAATGTCTGAAGAACGGAGCTAGTACTCTCGAAAGCTCACCATCAAATACTGTATACTCAGTTAGCCTCTAAAAGGTATCGCCTGATTTCTTCACTCTTCTACTACTTTCTATGGCTAACACAGTGCAACATTATACTAATGGCATATCCTAGGCATATGCCATTAAAGTCTATGGTACAAACACCCCTTTAAAAAAAGTAAAAAGTGGAGCAGTTAAAAACTCGGTTGTCTGTGTAGTAAAAATGCTTTACAGGACTTGTTAAGAAAAGCTCCGCAGTAACTCTTGCCATTTACCGCGTTTCACTGCTGATAACGAATTAAATCTTTTGAAAGTGGTAAAATGATTAGGAGGTGTTTGAAAAAGCTGCAGATTCATTACTTGATCATTTAAAAAATTACATTTATGACAAATATCATTCATCTGTCTACTAAAACAGTAATACGAAGAGTTAAAAATAAGTTAGATGATACTTCACAGCTAGCAATACTTGACAGAATGGTTTAAAAGATGATTGAACAAAAATATTTTCTTAGAAAGACTTCATTTCTGAAAAAATCTTAAAAAATAAGTTTTCCATTATTGCTACAAAAGGCTTTCACTGCAGCTCAGGAAGGATACTTAGCTCTGTATAAAATTGATGTATGTTTATTTTCATTTTTTTGCCGCTGTATAATCCACTAGAAATTTTGGGATTTTTTTTAAAAAAATGAATGAGGTCATGAAAAATGGTCTCAAGATTGTTTACCAGGGTCAAGCCTATTCCCTGTTAGGCTTTTCCTAAAATTTGATGATGGGTTAGGAGTGAGGTATAGAAACCTACTCCTGCACATAAAGGTTTGTTGGCTAAGCAAAGGAAATTTTTTTCGTTACACTTGAAGCAGAGGCTACAAGACATAGGACCATTAAACAGATTTCAAATACAACACTTTAGAAATTCTATAAAGATGGCCCTTAAGTAGAACTTGAACTAATTTCCTGGTCGAAATAAATTTAAAAAAATATATATATTTTTTCTTTTTATTGACCTTCGTTCATTCTTCATGGCCTGAAAGACTTTGGGGCAAATTTATCAATATTGTTTAATACTTAGACATATTCATCATAGTGGTGAGAAATCTGGTGTAATTGCAGACTGTGTAAGTTTATACTTTCTATTAGTCGGTTTGGTTTATGACACTATTTGCGGCAACATTTTTGCACTTTTTTGGCACGTGGCATCACATACAAAACTCTGCTCCTTTTCTGCTAACCCATTCCCTTTTCCAGCAGCAATGCTCCTTTCGTCAAAACAATTGCCATCATAAAAAAAAAAAAAATTTAAACACAATTAAAACAACTAGGATTTTAATAGTCTTTCTCTTTATTCATTCATTTATTTTTTCTCTTAGCCTCAAAATTATTATATCCAAGTTACATTTAAAAAAAAACAAAAAACTCAATTTAAATGTAATTTGTACTGCCTTATTAATTTATTCCCTTACGTGGTCTGAAATTGACTATTCCAAAATGTAAAAAAAATTGCAACAATTACATATTTATTGTCTACATATTGTTTTTTTTTTAATTATTTTCTTGGCCTGAAACTGATTATTCCCAGTTTGAAAAATAAAAAAAAAAGACATTCAATTTAAAATATATTTTACATTTACTAAACCGTGGGGAGCGTTCCACCTATGCTCCTGTCATAGCTCATTGTAAAGTAGATATTAAGGGCGATGTGTATGAACGGGGCTGCACATGTTTCTGGTGTACTTTGAGGCAAAAAACTGTTGTAGCTCTGTTCTATAGATGTATGAATAATTGTTTTTCAAAACTTGACGCAGTCTGCACTAGACATGACACTTTTAAATGCGCCAAAAATGCGGCAAGAATAAGCCAAGGATCGGTGCGAAATTGCCATACAAATACATACCATGGCTGAGACAAAGGGAGACATGCATGAAAAGTTTTCACCCTTTTTTGGCTTAAGATGCGCGAAAAGTAAACAGGCTGTGATGTATAATGTGTTAATGTGTTCGGCACTTTTTAATGCGCCTAACGTGAGGGGCCGTCTGGGAGCGTCGCACCACACTCGTAATATTAGACACATATATGAATGCGGGTCGGCAAAACTAGGCCCATTACTACCTGTTTCAATGTGGTCTGCCTGATCCTGAGGAGTCAAAGTGGAGCTGGATTTGCAATTAGGAGAAAGAAATTGCCATTAAATAACCCACATGTTGTTCAGATTTTTTAATGTTAAATTTTTACTACATTAAATTTGAAATTTATTTTTGCTCCTTTATTCTACATGCGACAAGAGTGAACACAGCACAGGTATTGCTGGGACCTGTGGTCCACCATCAGTCCATAGATTCTATACACTGACAAGCTATTCTAATGACTTTTCCTTTATTTCCAGCCTATCTGTAGCCTTTATACATTTATTACAAGTTTCGTAATGCGCCAAACAAACAGGTGAGGCGTGATAATTTTTAGACTCCATTTATGAACGCACAAAAAACACTTTCATACATTCAGGCGCATTATACATTTCGCACAATGTACTTGGATTGTGCTTACCCAATCCAGGATAAGCATGGGAGCAACAGGGCACTCAATCTACCACTTACGCGTTTCAAGCCTCGAAAGACTCTTGTTCACAGTCTATAAGGCTCTACAGCTACAGCATTATATTGACATTCAGTGAAGCTGTTCTGAAGGATCTTTTGGACCAATAATCGCCAATAAACAATCATATTTACATTTCATCACCTAAACCTTAGTGATCATAAACATTCCCGCGATCAGTAAGTGGTGGATTATTCATTATGACATTGTTTGTCGCTCTTTTTCAGCCTTTATTTAAGGGCCCCTAAGGCTATGTCAGCTGAATTACCTATTCTTAAGCTGATTTATCGCTATTAAGATCAGCAGATCCTACTATTGAGGGCAGCAGTTAAAGTCAATTCATGAAGAGAAAAGGGAGCTGTTACTGGCCCTGCTCAGACTGTCCTGCATGTTAGGAAGACTGGGCCTCATTTATGAAAATGTCTAAGTGTAAGACTGTCCTTGTTGCCCATAGCAACCAAACAGAGCCCATAGCAACCAATCAGAGCTCATAGCAACCAACAAGAGCTCATAGCAACCAATCAGAGCCCATAGCAACCAATCAGAGCTCAGCTTTCATTTTTTTTTACTGCTCTGGAAAAATGAAAGCTGAGCTCTGATTGGTTGCTATGGGCTCCGATTGGTCGCTATGGGCAACACAGACAGTCTTACGCTAAGGTATGCTCACATGATGTACTGTGGCGCGTACAGTACACGCCACAGTACATCGTTTCTTTCGGGAGCTCGTACGTTCATTGCTCGTGGCGCGTATTCGCCATGAATAATTGACATGTCACTTATCTCCCCGCGCGTACAATACAATCGTATTGTACGCCCAGTGAGAGGAGGCGTAATCCATAGTTCTCTATGAGAGCTATGGATTACCGGAATTTCGGTGCGCATCTCGCCTGTATTAAAGCGCAAATACGACGTGAAATGCGCGCCAAAATTACCCCGTGTGAACATAGCTTTAGACAGTTTTCATAAATGAGACCCACTATGTTTAAAGTGAACAAACATTCAATCATTTTAGCTTGCAAATCATTTTGAAAATGAATTGAATCCGCTGTATAAATGACTGTGAGATGTTCCAACCATAGATCGAAAACAGAGAAATGCAATGCGTCCATATTTAGTAATTTAGAGATCGCTAGGATCAATGCTTAATGGGGTTTTGTCACCGTGCTGTTTCACAGAACCACAGCCAACTTCAGACACACCCTTCCTGTTCTAGCTGTGGGCAGTTCTACAGCTTCACACTCCCACTTCCTGTTCAGGCTATGGTTAGTTCTACAGCTTCAGGCTCACACTCCCTGTTCAGGCTCTGGGCAGTTCTACATCTTCAGGTTCCCACTTCGTGCTCAGGCTGTGGGTCGTTCTACAGCTTCAGGCTCACACTTCCTGTTCAGGCTGTGGGCGGTTTTATAGCTTCAGGCTAACACTTCCTGGTCAGGCCGTGGCCAGTACTACAGCTTCAGGATCCCACTTCCTGTTCAGGCTGTGGGCGGTTCTACAGCTTCAGGCTCCCACTTCCTGTTCAGGCTGTGGGCAGTTCTACATCTTCAGGTTCCCACTTTCTGCTCAGGCTGTGGGGAGTTCTACAGCTTCAGGATCCCACTTCTTGTTCAGGCTGTGGGTGGTTCTACACAGCTTCAGACTCACACTTCCTGTTTAGGCTGTGATAGGTTTTACATCAATGATTGACATATTAGCTCTGCTATTCCTAGCTGATCCTGTTAGGCTAGGTTCTCACGGCTTATTTTGGGACGTATTTCAGCCTGTAATTTGCGCTGTACTGCGCAAAATATGGGCTGAAATACGTCCAAGTCATTACGGTAATCCACAGTTCTCATAGAGAACTATGGATTACGGCTCCTCTCCCCGCTCGCACTATACCACGAGCGGGGAGAGAAGTGACATGTTACTTATTCACGGCATATACACGCCGAGAATAATGCATGTCTATGGGGCCGACGGGCTGCCGCCTCCCCGCCCCGCTCTGCCCCCGTACACACGGCGTAATTGCGGGGCGAAATCCGTCCCGCAATTACACCGTGTGAACCTAGCCTTACAGTGACATGACTGCAAGAGGTTTGTAAATTGTGTTGCACAAGACTACAGAGCTCTAAAGGGTTAAAGCTTCTCCGTAAACAATGTAAACACAGTGCAGGGATTGAGCCATCATCCTGACCATTGTTCCTGCCTGTGAGAGGAGTCTGGTAACTACAGAAACATGTCTGCAAAAGTAGGAGATAAGATCTGCTCTAATTCTGAAGAAAAGCAAAATCAGAACAGCAATGTATTTGGTAATAGTCTTTATCTTTGCCTACATTTTTAAAGCTAATCAATGAAATGAGAATACCCCTTTAAATATGTCATACAGTACTGCGATACTAGTGAGGACTGCTTTTAAGCCATTGGTGAGACAGTTCCAACTTTTATTTATCGTCAAGGGCATGAAACCATAGTAATGATAAATGGTGTCCTACTGCATTTGGCTTGAACATCTGTCTAAAACTATACTATTTGTTTTGGAGACAATTTGTAGGCCTTGATCTTTTTAGACGGCTGCTAGTGTAACAGACTATCTCTATCTATTCACCTATTTGAGCCTATATACCATATTTGCAGGTGAAATTTTTTTCATATAAAAGTGCATTTTTTAGTTTATGGTGTTATAACTTGAGGAACTGTAAAACAAGTGCAAGTAAAATTATTGCTAATGAAAACCCCTTCCCATATCCTTATGTACAGGTATATAGTAGAAAGGGTCAATTTCCTGCATCCGAATTTACATGGCAGGGATAAGATTGGGGACTAAAGATGCACCCACATGATCACCTATGTGAGGATGGCTCTGGCTAACAGCCACCTCCCCTACTGTCCAACAGGACCGCGTATTTTGGTGCAGATTTTCACAAAATCCGCAGCCGATTTTCGGATTTTCCATCGGCCCTGTACATCGGCAAATCTGAGTGGAATCCAGTGGGATGTACAACATGATGCATATTCCAACGGATTTTAAACCCAACGGTAAAAAATCCGTGCTGTATAGACTACAGCTCAGATTTTTCATTGCTATCTATGCAGAACAGGAATACCGTTGGATTTTCAGCGGATTCAGTATTCTCAAAAGAGGGATTTTTTTTTTTTAAGTTTTGTCTCCAGTCCTACTTTGCCTCGCATCTGGCCATTCCAGTGCCACCCTGGGCACCTGCCAGTCCCACTTACAATCAGCCCCTTTCACCTGGCACCTGACTCCTTACCTCTGTTATGATCTTCACCTTTGCTTAATAAAGGACCTTAGCACTTAATAGTCCAAAAGTTGCTACTATATCCTGGTGTGTTCTGCACAAAAGCGGCTTTATTACAATTAACCATATGCACGAATGAAATGCTGTAGACTTTAAATTCATCACAAAAATCAGATTTGCATTGAATTTGCTTAAACGGATAGTCCTGTTTCAGGAAATTCTTTTTGAAGGCCGCTCGTTAGCTGCGATCTGGCCCTGCATACTAGTACCATTCTCCTCATTCACTTCTATGAGAGTTCCGAGTATAGTTGAGCACACACACTCGGCAATACTCGGAACTCTCATAGAAGTGAATGAGGAGACGGTAGGACCGCAGCTATCAACGAACAGCCGGCAAAGAGAATTTCCCAAAATGGGACTACCCCTTTAAGTGTTATCCCTTATATAGTTGTCAAAATTTAAGTTTTAAACGCACAGGCAGCAAAGGTCTGAAGACTGGCACTCACTCAGAATTTGAAGGTATTGTTCTGTTGTCCCAAAGGTTACCAAAAGAGTTATATAACATATTCAGCTGTGGAACTCCTAATGATTATCAAAAGATTGTGCTAATAAGACAATGCAGATAATTATCATGTGTAAATTTTATCTATTGCATCTCTCTCGATGGACAATGTTATCGTTACATGATCACCACTTGTAAGGATGTTCTTTGTTTTTGACTGCCCTGTGGTTGAAATGATATCTCCACTGTGACCAATTTGAGGCAGAGTTTCACACTGACTTTTCACACCACTCATTTCCAGAAATAATTTATAAGAAATTGCAGTAAGCTATTACAGAAATAACTATGTGTGTGACAAAGTGTTCTTGGGTGTCATGCTGCATGCTCCATGTCTGACGTGAGGGTCCATATGGTGTGGGGTGTATTGTTAACCCCTGCGGGCTGGTTTTGGTAGGAGAAGATGGTCCAGTAGTAACATAGGCAGACACAGTGTTTGAGACACAAGCTGAAACACAGGCTTTCCTCCAATGAGGCACTGAAGCTTGGCAGTTGTGTAAAAAAACACAATATTGGTGGTTATCTTGTAGAGGGACAGTTCCTTAATATCAGTATCACTGATGTTAATGGTTTAAATTCACGTTTCAAGAGTGGTTGAGGGGTAGTGTTGCATTTTGGATCTGGCATGGGGCTGGTTCAGTCTATTATTGGCGTGTATTAAAAGAGGTAAGGACTCGCAGGACAAGGATGTATTTCTGCCGCTGTAGAGAGCATTGGTGCGACCACACTTGGAATATGCTGTTCAGTTCTGGGCCCCAGTTTATAGAAGAGATGCAATGGAGCTAGAGAGAGTGCAAAGACGAGCAACCAAACTTATAAGGGGAATGGAGCATCTTAGTTATGAGGAGAGGTTGGTAGAATTGAACGCATTTAGTCTTGCGAAAAGACGGCTTCGGGGGGACATGATTAATTTATATAAATGGTCCCTACAAAAAGTATGGGGAAAAATTATTTCAAGTGAAGCCCCCTCAAAAGACAAGGGGACATTCCCTTCAGCTGGAGAAAAAAGGATTCAATCTCCAGAGGAGGAAAGTATTCTTCACTGTAAGAACTGTGAATCTGTGGAATAGCCGCCTGAGGAGTTGGTCACAGCAGGAACAGTAGAGAGTTTCAAGAAAGGCTTAGATAACTACCTGGAACTAAAAAATATTAATGCATATGTAGCTATGTAAAATTCTGGATCCTGGCTGGTGACGGTTCTGGGGTCAGAGATGGGGTCTCCACTGGAGCAGATTGGTTCTTGCCTTGTGGGTTTCAGGATATTAACCAGTGAGAGGCTGGGTTTAATGTCCTTGTCTCTCTCCCTCACCCACATTTTACCCACCCTTGGTTGAACTAGATGGACACGTGTCTTTTTTCAACCGTACTAACTATATAACTATGTCTGAATCACATTTTGTGGGCAATCGAGGAAAAATCGTACAACCAATCATGAACCTTTTTCCAGACAGGAGAAAAGGATGTGTATCCTCCGCTAGACAGGAATAAATAGGGAGTGTTTAGGGGATCTATCCTGGTGACTGACTGAATTTAATATGTGGAAAAACCCGAATGTAATCATAGCACTGAATGAGAGCTATGATTACTGTAATTGTGGTGAGTACTTCGGAGTGTCTTGCAGCACAATTACGCTGCAGTGTTAGGACCACAAAGGGATCTGACCAATAGGATTTGCTATCAATGTCTCTCCTGAGAGAATCACTTTAACATCTGTAAAGAATGGTGATAACTGATTCTACTCAACGTATGACTCCTTCCCGTGTTATCTTTGCTCCTGCTACATACTAGCGCGACAGAAGCCTCAAAGTCTAATCTACTATTGTTTCTTTCAGGCTGTTTGGCGATGAATAAACAGCAGGTATCAGCAAGTAAGTATGGACACATATCAGTCATTTGCTGTTTTATTATAGCTGAAGTAGGAGATCACATTAATTGCTGATTTGTGACTGAATTGAATATTTAATTGGGATTTATTGCTTCATCAGTTCGTCTGTTTCATTGTACTTTTAGATTCTCAGTTCCTAAAATCCAGGGGCGTTTCTTCCCCTCCCAGCTGGGTGTTTCTTAACTGAAGGGGGATGGCATCATCCCCACTGTTCACTGTTCAGGCTGCTCCCAGGTTAATAACTGTAGTTAAAGTTTTTTTCTCAGTAGAAAGATAAGATCAGAGACTGAGAAGTTCAGTCCTGCTGATAAGCTATGTCACAAGCCCGGCCACTGTTAGAGCAGAGAGAGGTGTTCCGTAACTAGGGAAGCTTGTGTACACAAGCAGGAGATAAAAACTGCTCTAAGTCTGAAATTAAGGGAAAAAAATGAAACAGCATTCTTAAAGGGGTTGTCTCGCTACAAGAATTGCTTTTTATGTTAAAGAGCTTGCAAAAACAAGTCACTTTGCAATATATGTCCATTAACAGTGTCCTACCTATTCTGAGATATCCCCTCTTGTATCGGCCACATCAGCTCCTCAGGTCGCTATAGCTACAGACCTGTTTGATCTATCCTGATAGGCTGCCAGCACTGGTTGCTATAGCAACAGACCTGGCTTCTACTGCAGCCTAGTGGAAGCCAGTGAACACGCCCCTGAATTCAAAATGAAACCAAGAAAACAGGACTGAGGCAAGATCAATCAATGTAGTGAGACAACCCCTTTAAGCAAATGTATCGCTATTGAGATCAGCAGTCCTTACTATACAGGGCAGCAGTTAAATTAATCTCATAAGGAGAAAAGGGAGCTGGCCCTCACTATGTTTAAAGTGAACAATCATTCATTCATTTCAGCTTGCAAATGATTATGAAAATGCTCTAGAAACTGCATTTGCCATAGAAATGACTGTGAGATGCTCCAACCATAGATCAGGAGCAGAGAAATTCAATGTGCCACATGTATGAAAACTGTCTAGGTCTAAAACTCACTTTGTTGCCCATAGCAACCAATCATAGTGCCAATCTCATTTTTCCAGAGAACTATATGAAATGAAAGTGGCACTCTGATTGGTTGCTAAGGGCAACAAACAGATTTTTAGACCTAGACAGTTTTCATACACGTGGCCCAATGTGTCCATATTTAGTCATTTAGAGATAAGGGATCAATGCTTAAAGGGGTTGTCTCACCTTGCTGTATCACAGAGCCACACGCAGCTTCAGTCTCACACTTCTTGGTCAGGTTGTGGGGGGTTCTACAGCCTCAATTATATATGAAAAATCCATAGCATTCAGTTTTGCTCGAAAAAAATTGTATATAGTGTCCATATAAAATTAATCATTCAGAATAATGCGCTTAATAATGTGATACGTTATCAAGAAGTAGACGTGTGACTCTTTGCAACGTTTAAGTTTGAAAATTTATTCTTGCTGGTCACCTAGAGGAATGTATAGAAACGAGGGATGAACAGTAGTAAGAAGAGATATGGATGCTGCATAGATCTATAGCGGGAGGGGTATAAGAAAAAGGTATGTGGGTCAGCGCCTACGTTGGTGGTATATTAGAGGGATAGAGCATGATGCGCTCAGCATTAGCAGTCGTAGTGCCGGATGTCCAGGCACATATACCAAATATACCATATATATATTTTCTTATGCACCTCCCGCTATATATCTATGCAGCATCCATATCTCTCTCTACTGCGCTTTCCTTATTTCTATACATTCCTCTAGGTGACCAGCAAGAATACGTTTTTTTTCAAACCAAAATGTTGCAAACATTCACATGTCTACTTCACGATAATATCTCATTTTTATGCACATTATTCTCAATGATTGATGTTATATGGAAACTATATACCATACAATTTTCTTCAAGCACAACTGAGTGCTGTGGATTTTTCACGTATTGTACTAGGATTGGAATATCCCTTCCTTCTTTATTTGTTGGACTACAGCAGTGATTGACATATCAGCTCTGCTATTCCTAGTTTAGCCTGTTATAGTGAAATGACTGCTAGAGGTTTGTAAATTGTAATGCACAAGACTACAGAGCCTTAAAGGGTTAAAGCTGCTCAGTAAGTATTGTAAACACAGTGCAGGAAGTATCATCAACCCAACCCTTGCTCCAGCCTGTAAGAGCAGATAGAGTTGGCCGGTAACTAGGGAAACTTATTTGCAAAAGTAGGAGACAAGATCTGCTCCTAACTATGAAAAAACGCAAAATCAGAACAGAAATGTATTTGGAAATATTCTTTATTTACCTTTGCCTACATGCATAAAGCCAATCAATGAGATGGGAATAAAACCATTTTCATACACAGCTTCCACAACATAATTACACATTATTATTTTATGTTATATTCCCCAGCGCTGCACAGAGATTTTCATCATTCACATTGGTCCCTTTTCTTTCTGAGACTCACAAACTAAATTCCAGTACGTTTTTGGAGTGTGGGGGTAACCGGAGTACCCAGAGGGAACCCATAAAAAATACTATGCATATGTTGTCATTGGTGGGAATCGAACACAAGGTTCCAGTGCTACAGTGCTAACCACTGAGCCACTGCGCTGCCATTTTTAGGGTTGAATGGTTATCTATTATGGATCCCTACAGTGTACCTATTATAATTTTTCGTACAAATCAGTGGTAGATGTGCACATTTGTGATGTAATCTATTAGGTTTGTCTTACTCAGCCTTCAGCAGCCTGTAGTTCCTGTATGTTAAAGGAGTTGTATCATTTCATTAAATGGTCTTCAGAATAAGGGGACAATGAAAACAAGCAACTTTGCAATTGGATGTCATTAGCAAAGCTGTCTTGTTTTCAAAGGATCCCTTATCTTCGTTTTCTGTAAACACAGTTCCCCAGTGCAAGTCGAATTCCACCTCCTTTCATTTCATTGGCTGACGGCTCTACTAATTTACATTTTGTTTGGCCCCCGGTCGTATTCACGGGAGCGTGCATTCCTGCCTCTCTCACTCAGAATAAGGGGCCGGCTACAATTTCACTCTGCACAGCCAGCAGCTGCACAGTAATACTGCAGCTGCTTCTACAATCAGAAAACAGCAGAATTGTGCCTCGATGCCTAAGATCTGTGCTGCTCTGGATGAGTTCATAGAAGACTGGATTCAACTGTAACAAACCTCCAGCTGTGAAGGAGAAGAGATCAGTGCTCTGAATGCAGGGTGTGCTATGTAAACATACAGCTCTTACAAAATAAGATTGCAGATGGAGAGGAACGACACAGTGACATGTGGAGGGTGGGAGGAGCACACTGATTCGGGAGCGAGCATGAACAGTGAAGTTTGGGATGATGTCATCCCCCTTCAGTTAAAAAACACCCAGCTGGGAGGGGAAGAAACGCCCATGGATTTGAAGAGCTGAGAAGTTGACAGTACAATGAAACACACGAACTAATGAAGCGATACATCCCCTTTAAGAAATCTCTCAGACACCAAAAGCATCTATTTAGCTTGAAAGTGTAGACAGGGAGTAGAGGAGAAGGGGGAGGCAGCTGCAGCTTGTCATTCAGTAATTCCGTGGAATAGCCTAAGGGTATGTTCACACAGTGTATTGGATCCGTTTTTGGATCCGCTTTGGATCTGAAAAATGCATCCAAAAGCTCTGCAGAAATCGCATCTAAAATGCATCAAACATGCATCCAGCAGCAGACACACACCCTATAGTCTTTCGGATCAAGAATTAACATGAGAATTCTTTGAACGGATCCGAAAGACGCGTCACAAAGATGCAATTAAACACGCATCGGCGATCACTCGTCTGAACGCTGATACGTGTTTTACATTGAAAGCAACGTACAATCACACTGCACCTTGTTAGATACGTGTTTTACATTGAAAGCAACGTACAATCACACTGCACCTTTTTAGATACGTGTTTTACATTGAAAGCAACGTGCAATCACACTGCACCTTGTTAGATACGTGTTTTACATTGAAAACAACGTGCAATCACACTGCACCTTGTTAGATACGTGTTTTACATTGAAAGCAACGTACAATCACACTGCACCTTCTTTGATACGTGTTTGAGTCCATTTAGAGTCTGGACCATGGATCCAAACACACATCTAAAAACAGATCCAAAATTGGATCCAACACGCCGTGTGATCATACCCTAAAAGGGAGAGGAGAAGAGCAGCAGGGAGGAGACATTTGATTAGATCAGACCACACAGAAAAAATAGTATCCAGTTCACATCTGCGCTAGAGCTTCCATTTAAAGCTTTTGTTGCAAAGGCGGCACCGGATCCATTGCATGACTGACACCAGCAGCGGCCGACAGACCTCATCCTCAGCGACTACAATGGGCTCCGTCAGGTTTCTATCATGGTGTCTGTCAATTTAAAGGAACAAATGGTGCTGCATACTGCATTATTTTTCCATCATTTTTGTCAGAAACGATGAACGCTCCAAACAGATCCTCCAACACCAGGGGTGTCGCTAGGTAGGTTTGTTCGGGGCACAAGCCCCGGACCAGACTCTCTGTGCCCCGAGTCTCAGCACGTCCGGTTCCAGGTCATAACTGTGACCTGTAGAGCCGACAAGCTGTTCCACTGTGTGTGCGTCCCCTGGACACACCAACAGTTCAGAGCAGCAGCAGCTATGTGCAGGCAGGGAGGGGGAGGGCGACTGCCCGGGATGACGGGAGCTCAGGAGGGAGGAGGGGGCGCCGGCTGCTCACACCGTGCAGTGAGTCTGGAAGCAGCGGCTGTCCGGCCGTGAGAGGCTCCGCCCCCTGCTGTCCTCTTATCTCACAACGGAACAGACCAGCAAGAACTACAGTACGAGTGAGAGATGAGCCTCAGTGCTGAACAATAATTCTAAGTAGTGTAATATGGATGAGAGACAATAATGTTCCTGAATGTGAACTGTACTGAATGTATGTGTATGCATGTGTGTATGCAAATATGTATGTATTGTATTTATGTGTATACATGTATGTTTATATGTGTATACGTGTGTGTGTGTATGTATGTATTGTATTTATGTGTATACATGTATGTTTATATGTGTATACGTGTGTGTGTGTATGTATGCATTGTATGTGTGTGTATGTATGTTTGAATATATGTCTCTGTGTATGTACTGTGTATATGTGTATGTATATTGGTGTATACACACACATATCCACAATATCACCTCATTCACATCAGTAAAACATAATCCTGCCTGTGTGTCCCTTAGGCTATGTTCACACGGTGTATTGTGACGTGTACGGTACGCCGCAATACACTGTGTGCTTCAGGAGCTCGCGCTGATCAGCACATCTTCTCGAACCTCAGGTGCGGGGGGGGGGGGGGAATTCAATAGCCCGGTGGCCCCATAGACATGCATTGACATGTCACTTATCTCCCTATGCATACAATACGATCGTATTGTACGCATGGGGGGAGGACGTGTAATCCATAGTTCTCTATGAGAACTATGGATTACCGCAATTACGCCATGTGAACATACCCTTAGACATATAAACTACAACCTGATGATGAATCATATTTGAATATAATTTTTTATACTTGTCATTAGTCAGGGTTGCGTATGATTTTAGCTGCTGCAGCCAGACTAAGGCTGTGCTCACACTGCGTAAACCGTGGGGCGCATTTCGTGGCGTATTTGCGCTTCAATACCCCCGACATGCGCGCCACAATTACTGTAATTCATAGTTCTCACAGAGAGCTATGAATTACATCTCGTCTCTCCCGTGCCTACAATACACATATATTGCACACCGGGGGAGAGAATAGACGTCACTTCTTCGCGGCTCTGATAGTGGAGGTGAATGGACCGGCCCCCCTGTGCTTGGAAGTACGCGCTGAACAGCATGTACTTCCAAAACACATGTTGTACTGCCCTAAGGGTATGTTCACACAGCATATAGTGGCACGGACCTGTGTGCACCGCTATACGTCTGCTGTTGGAAGTACGTGCTCTCCAGCGTGTAATTTCAGCAGCGCTCCGGCCACCTCCCATCCATTTTCACTTTCCCCCTGAAAGAAGCGGCCTGTCACTTATTTTTATGGGCGGGTTCTATGTGCAGGGAAAACAGCAGCTAATCCAAGCCCTCACCGCTATGATTTTACCGTATTTGTGGGGCGAACTTTGGCCGCATTACAGCACAGCTATGCCCCACAAATCCGCTGTGTATGTTCACATAACATAATGTTGGTCCGTACTTTGACGGGTAATTGCGCTTCAATACACCCGAAGTACGGGCCAACATTATGGTAACTCATAGCTGTCACTGAGAGCAACGATTACCTGTTCTTGGGAGAATAAATATTAGTGGGAGCTTCAGAGGGACGCGCCAGCCACAGTTTTTTCTCTGTAAAAACACATGCCGCGGTTCATGGGGCGTAAAAAACGCCGTGTGAACCCCGCCCTTCTGAGCAAAATTTAACACAGGGCCCGGGCCCCGGATGTTTTGGGACCCTAGCAACGCCCCTGTCCAACACAGATGTGAACCGGGCCTTAGACACATCATTTCCATCACTGTTAAACGTAATAGAAATTGGGATTTCTTCTCTTGTAATGATTGGTATGCATTAATAAAATACTAAGTAACCTATATCTGTTTAATAATCCAGGTACTCTTCCGAAACCAACCATCCAACTAGTTACAAATGATCCCCAAGACATCATTATAAAAGCTGACACCATTACGTTGAAATGTATCAAAGGATCAGCGGAGGGAAACAAGTTTGAATTTATACATCATAAAACAAATGGAGCGAATGAAACGCATAAGGGAGACATCGGGGAATATGTCTTAAAGAATGTTCAGATTGAACACGATGGAGACTACTTCTGCAGATACTGTTCTGACAGAGGCTGTTCTGCACTCAGCTCTCCTTTGAATATTTTTGTCCATGGTAAGTTGTGCACTTCAGAGCATTTTCTTTAAGTTATAAAGCCACAGTACTGGAGGCATGAACTAATATACTCCACCCAGGCTCAGACCGGTCCACAAAAGCACAGAGGAAATCCCCAGCGAGCCCTTGAGCATGGCGGCCCCCTAGAGGGGCTGCTTGACAGTCATGAAAAGAATCTTTAGGGTGAGCCTCAAGAATGAACTCCACTGGGGGCCCCAAGAATGAACTCCACTGGGGGCCCCAAGAATCAACTCCACTGGTGGACAACAAGACTCAACTCCACTGGTGGACCTCAAGAATCAACTCTACTGATGAGCCCCAAGAATCAGCTCCACTGGAGGGCCCCAGGAATCAACGCGACTGGTGGGCACCACGACTCAACTCCACTGGTGGACCTCAAGAATCAACTCTACTGATGAGCACCAACAATCAGCTCCACTGAAGGGCCCCAAGAATCAACTCCACTGGTGGACACCAAGAATCAACTCCACTAGTGGGTCCCAAGAATTAACTTCACTGATGGGCCCTAAGAATCAACTCCACTGGTGGGCCCCAAGAATCAACGGCACTGTTGGGCCCCAAGAATCAAGCCCACTGGTGGGCCTCAAGAATAAACTCCACTGGTGGGCCCCAAAAATTCCACTGATGGGCCCCAGCAATCAACTTCACTGGTGGGCCCTAAGAATCAACTCTACTGGTGGCTCCAAGAATCAACTCCACTGGTTAGCCCCAAGAATCAACTCCACTGGTGGGCCCCAAGAATCAACTCCACTGGGGGCCCCAAGAATCATCTCCACTGGAGGGCCCCAGGAATCAACACTACTGGTGGGCTCCAAGACTCAACTCCACTGGTGGACCTCAAGAATCAACTCCACTGAAGAGCCCCAAGAATCAGCTCCACTGGTAGGCCCCAAGAATCAGCTCCACTGGAGGGCCCCAAGAATCAACTCCACTGGTGGACACCAAGAATCAACTCCACTAGTGGGTCCCAAGAATTAACTTCACTGATGAGCCCCAAGAATCAACTCCACTGGGGGGGCCCAAGAATCAACTCCACTGGTGGACATCAAGAATCAACTCCACTTGTGGGTCCCAAGAATTAACTTCACTGATGGGCCCAAAGAATCAACTCCACTGGTGGGCCCCAAGAATCAACTCCACAGGTGGGCCCCAAAAATTCCACTGATGGGCCCCAGCAATCAACTTCACTGGTGGGCCCTAAGAATCAACTCTACTGGTGGGCTCCAAGAATCAACTCCACTGGTTAGCCCCAAGAATCAATTCCACTGGTGGGCCCCAAGAATCAACTCCACTGGTGAGCCCCAAGAATCGACTCTACCGGTGGCCCCAAGAATAAACACCACTGGTGGGCACTAAGAATCAACTCCACTGGTGGGCTACAACAATCATCTTCACTGGTGGGCTCTAAGAATCAGCTCCACTGGTGGGCCCCAAGAATCAACTCTACTGGTGAGACCCAAGAATCAACACCACTGGTGGGCTTCAAGAATCAACTTCACTGGTGGGCACTAAGAATCAACTCTACTGGTGGGCCTCATGAATGAACTCCACTGGTGGGCCCCAAGAATCAACTCCACTTGTGGACCCCAAGAATCAACTCCACTGGTGGCCCCAAGAATCAACTTCACTGATGGGTCCCAGGAATCAAGTCAACTGGTGGACCCCAGCAATCAACTTCACTGGTGGGCCCCAAGAATCAACTCACAGGGGCCCAAAATCAATCACGGGTGGCCCCAAAATCAACTCCACGGTGGGCCCCAAGAATCAACTCCACTGGTGGGCCTAAAGAATCAACACTACTGGTGGGCCCCAAGAATCAACACTACTGGTGAGCCCCAAGAATCAACACTACTGGTGGGCCCCAAATATCAACTCCACTGGGGGGCCCTAAGAATCAACTCCACGTGTGGGCCCCAAGAATCAACACCACAGGTGGGACCAAAGAAACAAATCCACAGGGGGGCCCTAAGAATCAACTCCACTGGTGGGCCCCAATAATCAACTCTACTTGTGAGCCCCAAGAATTAACATCACTGGTGGACCCCAAGAATCAACTCCACTGGGGGGCCCTAAGAATCAACTCCACTGGTGGGCCCCAAGAATCAACTCTACTGGTGAGCCGCAAGAATCAACACAACTGGTGGACCTCAAGAATCAACTCCACTGGTGAGCTCCTAGAATCAACACCACGGGGGTCCCCCAAGAGTCAACACCACTTGTGGGCCCCAAAAATCAACTTCACTGGTGGGTCCCAGGAATCAACTCCACTAGTGGGCCATAGGCAACCCAAACCAACACTGGCTCTACCAACCCATCCTTATAATAGTAGAGACACCTGATTTCCACAGGAGTATACAGCGTGCGGGTTACAGAGATGTCCAAAACAATCACAATATATAGATTATTGAGTAAGGCCCCTTTCACATCACATTTTGAAAAACAATTGGGCAAATGTAGTCGCTTTTGAAGGCAGACAGCATTTATGTGTCTAGCATATGAAGGGTATACAAACTAGAAATAGGGCAAATGTAGTCGAAAGCAGACACTGTTTGCCCCATTGTTTCTTATGGCTATACCACTGCTCCTTGCTGGTATTTTTTCAAGGTATTTAATGAATACCTGCAACAGGTGATTAAAGGTGATGTGGATGAGCTCTTATCTTAAAAGTTTATAAACTTCAACTTTTATCCCAGATCATTGCACTAGTGTTAAAATCTTTTATGAGATTTGCAAATTGTACACTATAAATTCATATATTTACAAAGTAAGTAAGTAACGTAATTAGCTTGGGCAGAGTCTTCTTCCTAATGGATCTTGCCTGTTATTGACATTGCTGTGATACCTGTGATGAAAAGCCTGATGCAATCAGCTGTAATATGCTTCTCTTTTGTACAGAGTAGTAATATTATTCCCATTTGAGGATGGGGGCTTCTACTTTACTTCCACTTGCTCCATAAGATTCTATGGGCAACATGCGTTAAAGCAGTGTATAATGTGACACAATCTATGAACATGTTCTACTACAGGTCATAGATTTGCCGCTTTCGATCTCCAAAACGACAACTCAGGCTCAGGTAAACCACCTTTAACTTGGTCTGGCTGTTCCAGCAGTAATACGCCTAGTTTTGCCATCCTCCAGTAATATATGGAGAATCATACGGTTGTGGTGCGACGCCCCCAGAACACCCCCACATCCTGGGTGCATTACAAAGTACAGCGAGCAGCGCAAAATGCACCTAATTTTGGATTGCGCCTGCTCATACATCGAGAGAACAGGGCTGCTCCAGTTTTTGGGCTGAAAGCACTCCAGAATACTGCCGCAGCCCCGTACATACATGCCACCCTATATGTACAAAGGTTTTCATACCTACAGTAGAAGTCCTTTTTACTATGGAGATGTTCAGCCTTTGTGCCACGCCATGCAGGCTCATGTACGGTGATTTCCGCTCTGGACTATATTATATACATACACAAGGAAAAGCTCCTGATATATACTTCTGACAGAGGTTTCCAATCTGTCCAAAATGAGGTCTTTAGAGTCTTATTGGTAAAAAAATTTATATTGTATAGTATACTGTGACGAAAACAGCCTAGTCCGCCGGCCCGCTTGAGGGACGACGGCCTGACTTGGGGTGTATCTCGACGTTGCGCTGCCCACTAGGGGGAGCTCAAGGTCAGCCAGATACTGTTCCACTGTTAACCCTTGCCCATACTGGCACAGGGAAACAACAATGCTGCCACCAGTTCGCTCGTTTAGTTATAAGACCGGTCCGTTACCGACTTATAGCAGGGTCAGGAACCGACACTTGGGTAGCTATATACTATAGACCGAGAATTAGGCGTGTGAGGCCGTTGATCAAGACAGACTAACTCAGATTAAAGTTTATAGATTTAATTAGCCTTGGAGGGCACACTAGACAGATAATATATACAAGATGGATAATAATATACAGGTAAGAGAGAGGTGCAAATACAATTATGGATTACAGACAAAAGGCAGTTAAAATAGTCAGGTTACCTTGTTGCTTTGCTTGGTGCCCGGCCGCATGGGGGGCAGATGTGGCTTGGCTGCTGCGTGATGATGTTACTGGACCTGCTCTCAGGTACCCCCCTCCTTGGATCAAACAGGAAGAGCCACCCCTGGCTCCTGGCTTATATCTGCGAGGGGCAGCCCACTTGGCAGCCCCCTACACACCCCTGGGACGGGCTATGAACTCCTCCCACTCAGGTCATGCAGTTTCTGATACAAAACCAAAAATGGACTATAACTCGGCAGGGCATTGGCACAGAACCGAGCCGGTGGTACCATCAGAACCGTCTGGGCTTTCCTGACGCCTGGATATCAAACATGCTTATCTTATGGACCCCGTAGGCCCGGTTCTGGATATCTCAGTCCATGCGTCCTGGAAACCGGGAAATAGGCCTGTGCATGCGGGGAGCTCCATATTTTGCGATATGCACCAGTTATGAGCGGATCGCCTATGAATCGATATGAAATATCGGAGACGACCCGACTGGGTTTGATTGATTGAAGTCTTTGAAGCTGGGACTAGCATTTGTTCAGTGCTAATTAGATTCATGAGGATCTTTTCATGGGTTGACCCCATGCTGTGGCGACTTCCTACAGAAAGGCATTTACACTGGGCTTCATTACTGTGTAAATTGAGCTTGTCCTAGGCTGGAGCCATCTGTGTTCTGACTAGATTAACATGTAAATTGAGCTTGTCCTGTGGTGGGGGAAGGCCGTGATCTGACTAGATACAGAATGGGGGATGCAATAAAGTGAATTCTTCCTCACACCTCCCCCCTTTTGAGGGCGCTAGGGGGCAGCACCGCCACCGTGCTCCACCAGGCGCCCAACTGACCCCGCCCCTTGTCGGGACAACCCATCGGCGTTGCCGTGGTCTCGGCCCTTCCGGTGGCGAATGACGAAGTTGTACTGCTGGAACGACAGGCTCCAGCGTAGCAACCTCCCATTGGTTCCGGAGACCGTGTGTAGCCAGCTCAGAGGGTTGTGCTCTCAATGGATGCACCTGCACTTCGCTCATCAGAGCTGGCTCCCAGCAGGAAACATCTCAATCCGACACAACGGCTCCAAGTGAGTAACTTTATTTCATAAACATGTGCAGCGGTACAAACATGTAAAAAAGCTGGCGCTTGGCCAACGCGTTTCAGGCAACTTGTGCCCTTGTTCACGGCTAGTTAAAATTAATGACAGACATCATTTAAAAATGATGCAATTTGTGTAATATGACAAAAAAGACAAACGTATTCCACGATGCACCAGAAACCAAAAGTTATCATATAAAGCAATTTTTGAATTGTGACAGCCACCATGTGGTGTACATCATAGAATGCACAATATGTTGCAAAAAGTACATAGGCAGTACTATTCGCAAGTTAAAAACTAGAATAGGTGAACATTTAAATAATATCAGAAAGAATACAGGACAAACATCTGGAGCTGCAAAGCATTTTATAGAAATTCATCAGGGTAATACAGCAAGTTTTAGATTCTATGCAATTGAAGCTATTCAAAAACCATATCGAGGAGGCAATTGGCTAAGTAAATTACGCCAAAGGGAGGCTTTCTGGATTTTGAAACTGAACACAAGGGTACCACTGGGACTAAATTATAAAAGTGATCTATTATTAATTATATTCAATCCTTAAATCTAACACATACAAACATATGCTAATTCAGCCCTGGGATTGTATAGTACACACCTGCCCTACGTCATATCCATGAAAACTCCCATTGGCTGGCTCTTGTTTTTAAATGATGTCTGTCATTAATTTTAACTAGCCGTGAACAAGGGCACAAGTTGCCTGAAACGCGTTGGCCAAGCGCAGCTTTTTTTAAAATGTTTTTTTAACCCGGCACTGTTTATGAAAAAATTTAAATCACTTGGACCCGAAGTGTGGGGGATTGAGTTTTTCCGGGCTGGGGGGCCAGCCTATGAGGAAAGGGGCAGGTGCATCCATTGAGAGGGGACGTTTTTTTAAAGGGGAAGCTGCAGTTTGTCCCGCTTTCGGGGCACCGGGGGGTAACGTACAGGGGGAATGCTGCAAAGGGGGAAGCCGGGAAAAAACTAAAGGGTTTAGCCATACATGCAGAGGGTTGGGGTCTGTCTCCAAAATTTGAAATCCCGCCCCCTTAATAGGGCTGCACCGCGCAGGGCCCCCCTATCCCCAAGAAATTCTTTTTTCCAAGGTGGAATGGGCCCCCCTCGGCAAAGCTTCTGGCTCGGGTACAAAAACGGGGATTTCCCCGTCCCTTTGTTTTCCACCTTTTGAGCATTTGCACCAAGGAAAAAGTCACTGGCGTGGGTTTGTATAAAAAACTCCCGGGGTTGAAGTCGGCGGCTTTTAGTACGGGGGAGCTGAAAAGGGGGGCCTTGAGGGTTTGGGGGGAACCGTCTCGCAGTCGTTTGTCCAATCGCCCAGGGAGGGCAACCTTTTTCCTGGTGATTTCCCGGGTAGGGGTTTCCCAAGGCTATTATAGTGGGAACAAACCTCCTATAGTACCCCCGGGGTTTTTCCCAAGAAGGCCCATAAACCTGCTTCTTTCCTGGGGGGGGGCCCCGGTTTAGAGGGAAATCCACTTTTCCGGGTTTGGTTTAAAACCCCCCCCACCCCCCCGGGTCCCCCAGGTAGGGAAACCTAAATCATCCCCACGGGCCCATTTTTCCGGGCCTTGAGGGCCAAGCCCCGGGGCGGTTACGCCCAAACCCCCGCGTCGGGTTTGCTGGAGGTTTTCCCCCCAGGTGGACGAAAAGGCAAAGTCATCCAGGAACGCAGCCCTTTACCCTTAAAACCCCCTTAAGCAGGTTTTGCCCCATCCCGCAAAAATTTGGGCATGGGCATTTTTCTTTCCCGAAACGGAATGACAGGGGGACTCGAACACCCCCGAAGGGGTGAAAAAGGGCAGAGCTTTCCCCTTGCCCCGGGCCCGGGGGAATTGCCAATAACCCCGGTTTAAGATCCATATGGTCAGGTACGGCCCCGGCCAACTGATCGAGCAGGTAAACGATGCGTGGAAAATTGGGTACGCATCGTAAACCGGGGACAGCTTTTGAACCCCAGTAGCCCCACCAAAGGGGGGTTTCCGATCCTTTTTGGGGGAAAAGGGGACTACAGGCGGGGCCCCAAAACATTTTGGGACCCCTGGTTTTCCCCCCAAATTTCCCAGCCATTGGTCAATCTCCTCCCCCCTGTGCCCCTGCCCTTCGGGGGGACCCGTTTGTTAACCCGGGATTGGGGGGGGGACCCCCGGGTTGTCCACGTTTTTGGACGGTTTGACTCCCGCCCCTTCCAGGCACTTTAATTTAAACAATCCCCGGGAAGGGGGGTGGGGGGTTTGAAAACAGAGGGAAACCGGGGTTTCCTCCAGGAGCTGTTCCCCAAAATCTCCCCATTCCTCTTTTTACCCCCCCATCCCTGCCCCGGGGCAAGAAAGTCCAAGAGGTTCTCCGTTTCCCTTTCCCGGGGGCAGGTTGCAAAACCGGAAGGGCACAAAACCCCCCCTTTAATGATGCCCCTTTCATTTTTTCCCGGGGGAAGGGCCCCCCCTTTTCCGGGGGCCCCTGGTCCGGGGGTAAACTAGGTACGGGGACTGCGTTGAGTTGCTGGTGCAACGACATAGGGGCCCTTCCCAGGCTCCCCGAAGCTTGCCCTTTGGGTTACAGGGCCCGGGCCCCAAATTTTCAGACCCACCTGGTAGGTCCTCTCACAGCCGGTTCTAGGTCGTACCATTTGATTCCTGGTGGGCCTGGGCCCTTTGCAAAATTCCGTGCACTAGCTCCCAAAAGGGCCCTGCTTTTTGGCAGGGAAACCACGCCTTTCCCCAATGCCCGGACACCCCCCGGGGGTTGCTAATTTCCCCTTTCCGGGCCCTCCTTCACCAAGCCGGGGCCCCCCCGTACAGTCCCCCTTACAGGAGCTCGAAGGGAGCAAAACCCCATGGAGGCCTGGGGGAACTTCGCAATAAGCGAATAGAAAGGTGTGGGGGGTACCGCTCCCCGGGCGCGGCCCCTGGGGGTCCGGGCCAACAATTTTAAACAACTGCTTCAGGGTGGGCCCTTGAACCGGGTTTCCCCAGGCCATTAGTCTGTGAGGGGAAACGGTTTTGGGCCCCCAGATTTTGCAACCCGTTCAAACTTAAAAAAGGAACCCCCAAAATTTAAATGCGACATGAACCGGGTCCCCCCCGGCAAAAGGGGATTTCCTGGGGGAAAACCCCCTCGGGAGAAAATCTCCAGTAAGGCGGTGGCCCCTTGTCGGGCCCAAAGGGAACGGGGCAAGGCTACCCCTTTCCCCCGGGTACCCAGTGGCTTTGTCCCACTACCCCTCGTTGAAGCGTTTCCCGAGCGCTGGGAAATGGACAGCGGTCCAATTAAAACCACAGCCACCCCCGAAAGGGGTCGTCTAAGATAGGCAGGGGGTACCAGTGGGGCTTTTGGGGCCTTTTGGGCCCCCCCTTCCCCCCCCTCTGGGCAGATTCAAAACGAAGGCAGTAGGGGAGCCACATCGTCCCCATCTTTTTTCCCGTAAAAAAAGCGGGGGGAGCCTTTCCCCGGGGCTTGGTGATCCCCGGGGGCCGGCCCCTCGGAATCTGGAAAGCGCAACCCCCCCAAAAAAAAAAAAAATCCGCCCTGCAACGGATAGGGTTAAACCAACCCAAAGGCCGGTTTCCCGGGGCCCCGCCCCGGTGAAAAAAGGTTTGGACCCTCACGTGGTACAGCCTTTCCCTTGGGCCCCGACCAACCCGGCGGTGTCCCGAGTCCAAAAGGGGGCTTGCGCCGCTCCTTAGAGTTTCAGGCTGTCGTCAGCTGCTAACGCTGCCGGAAAAATCTCGAAAAACGTGGCCCAAAAGGCCAAAAACTGCCACTTTATCTTCGCTTCCACGGGGCCCCATCTCCTGGCCCACCTACCCTGGAAATTTTCCTGGCCGATGGGAGGATTCCGGGCGGGCCCCTGGGGGGCCCCTGGCCCCTGGGGCCCCCCCACCCCGGGGTGACAGCGGCCCCGACCCTTTTCAAGCTGGTGGGGCCCCCCTCCCCTCCCGGGTCTATATAAGTCGCCAGTCTGCTTGGCCCAAAACCCGGCCCCCGACATCCTGTTTGTGGGGAGACCCCGCCCCTGTGACCTTTCCTGGGGGCCTGCCTCACCTGTTGCTTCCCCACCACAGCTTCGGCCCCCCGTCTGCCTGGTTTGGGGAGAACCCCGGGCCCCCGTGGGCCCTTTTCCGGGGGGGCCCCGCCCTCACCTTCCTTTCTCCCCTATCACAGGGTTGCCCCCTGTTTGGGCCCCCTCTGATCCACAAACCGGGAACAACAAATCCCAGCAGGCTTGTGGGGCCCCATCCTGCGCCCCTATTTCAACCTGTGGCCTTATCTTCTCCAAAAGGATGGAGAGGAAAAAAAAACCAAATCCCCCCCACCTCCATACTCCCCTTAAACATAATTTAAAAACATTGTTTGGAAAAATTTAAAATGGTTTGGAAAAAAATATCCAATTTTGGGGGGGGAAACCTTGGGGGTTCAGGGGGGCCCCAAAACGGCCAAAAAGCCCCCAATTTTGTCCCCAACAAAAAAACTTAAACCGGAAAAGTTCGGCCACACCCAACCTCCCAATTCCCTGCCCGACACCCCCCATCCAAATTTCACCCCCCCCAACTGGCAGCGCCGGGAAAAACGCCCCCAAAATTTGGAGACAGCACAAGTCTTTTCCCGGGGATCATGTCCCTTTGGGGGCACCAGCTCACCCGCACCAACCCGTCTTTTCCCCGGGCCCGGGGTCCCAAAAGTCCATGGCAACAGGGCCGGCCCACCCCGGGGCATGGCCTGGTAGTTTTTCAAGGGGCCTTCCCCCAAACCCCCCCCCACAACAAAAAATTGGGGGGGTTGGAAAAGGGGGCGGGGCGGGCCTTTGGCCTTGGGGGCATCGGGCCCTTTAAAAGTCCCGGCCCGTTTTTCCAAAAAGGTTAAAAGAGTCGGGGTTTTCCCCCCCAGATGTGGAAGCATTGGGGGGGGGGCCCCCCCGGGCTTAGGGGGAGGGGCAAGTTGGGCCCCGCAGGCATCTTACCCCCATCCCAGCTGGTGGTTCCTTTCCGGCCCCCGTTTGCCCCCATTTTTGGGCCCCCTCAATTATCCGGAGGTTTTTCTGGGGCGGGGGGCCCCCTCTGGGTTTTTTGGGCACCCAAGGTTTTTCTGGAGGGGCCTTTTGGGGGGTTCCAACAAAAATGCTCCTGGCGATGACTCCTTCAGCTGCGGACGGGGGGGTGATCTTTTTGCCCCGAGGTTTCCCCGGTTGGGCTGCCCGGAGGGCCCCGCATGTGGGGGCGGCCCAGCTTCTGTAGGACCCCCCGCAAAACTCCGGAAACTTTTTTTCCCGTACATCTCAGGAGGAACCCGAAAATTTCCGGATCCCGTGCCTGCCCTTTATTTCCCCCGTTTGGTCAAGGTTTTAAATCGCCGGGCAGGGCCCCGAAAATCTCCAGACTTTACCTCTGAGACGAGGGTCAGAAACCGAACCCACTGGGCCCAGGCACATGGTGGGCGGCAAATTTTTTCAAATTCCAACAGGGGGAAGGGTCCAGGTCTCCACCTTTAAACCAGATGGGAAAGTCCTCCCCCCCCCAAAATTTTTGGGAAACCCGGGTTGAAAGGCCTTCACTGGGGCCGGGGGGGACTTGGCCTTTTTTAGCTGTTAGAAACCCGTTTAAATTTTTGGTCACGATCCCGCTGAATTTTTCCCGGGCCCCCCCCACGTTTTGCAGCGCCGCCCCTAGCCCCTCGCATGTTTCAGCTGCCCCCTCTAGCCCCTCGCCCTTTTTCTGCAGCTGCCGCCTTAACCACTACACTTTCTGCGCTTCCGCCTCTAGCCGCTCGCGACCCTTTTTGCCCGCTGCTTTGGGGGGCCTTGTAGGCGTCGAAAGGGCTCCACCTCAAGCTTAGCCCGGGCAGCTTGCAGGGGAATACAAAGTGACTGCCCAATGCGCCCTCGGGCCCCCCTGTTACTGGCCCCCTTGAGGGGCCCGACCGGACCCCCCCCCCCTCGCCTTCATATCCCAAAACCCCGGTGGGCCCAGCCCTCCTGGCAACCCCCACCGAAATGTTTTCCCCCCGGGGGTACAGCTTTGCCCTTGCCCCCCCCGACCAGCCAAACCTTGCAACCAACACGGGTTTTTCTTGACCAAAAAAATGCAACCTGAATGACCCAAAACCTTGTATTTGACTCTGAAGGTCTTGTGCTGATTAATCTTTTAAAACCCCCAGCAGCAAAAAACCCTGCAGGAAATCCTTAGTATTTGGGGGTACAGCACGCACCTCACAAACACTATTGTCTTGGGTCCCACCGCTGCCCCCAATATGTGCGAAAACAGCCTAGTCCGCCGGCCCGCTTGGGGGGACACGGGCCGACTTGGGGGGTATCCGATAGGCGCTGCCCCAAGGGGGACGCAAAGGCGCCAATACTGTTTCCCCTGTTTAACCCCTTTCCCACACTGGCAACGGAAAAAACAATGCTGCCACCAGTTCGTCGTTTTTTTATAAAAACCGGGACCCTTACCGACTTATAGCAGGGGCAGGAAACCCAAACCCTTGGGAGCTATATAAAATAACGAGAATTAGGCGTGTGGGGGCCGTTGATCAAGACAGACTTTAAATCAGATTAAAGTTTATAGATTTTTAAATTTGCCCTTTGGGGGGCACACTAGAAAAGATAAAATTTTACAAGATGGTAAAAAATTTACAGGTAAGGAAAGGTGCAAAAACCCAAAATGAAATTTCAGGACAAAAGGCCCGTTAAAAAGTCAGGGTTTCCCTTTTTGCTTTTCTTGGGCCCGGGCCCATGGGGGGCAGAAAAAGGCCCGGCTGCTGCGGGATGATATTACGGGGCCCGCTCTCAGGTACCCCCCCCCCTTGGAAACAAACAGGGGAAAACCCCCCCCTGGGTCCCGGTTTTAACGCGGGGGCAGCCCACTTGGGAGCCCCCAAAACACCCCGGGAAAGGGGTATGAAATCCTCCCACTGGTCAAAGCAGTTTAAACAAAACCCAAAAATTTGGGCTATAAAACCCCGGGAGGGGGGTTTTGGGACAGAACCGACCGGGGTACCAAACAAACCGTTTTGGCCCTTTCCCGACGCAGGATATTTAAAATGCTTATCCCCTTTTGGGGCCCCGTAGGCCCGGTTCTGGGTATCTCATCCCCCCCGTCCTGGAAACCCGGGGAAAAGGGGCCCTGTGCGTGCGGGGGTGCATATTTTGGGGATTTTGAACCCCCCCCATGCACCAGTTATGAGCGGAATCGCCTTTTGAAACGATAGAAATATCGGGGACAACCCCACTGGGGTTTTAATTTATTTAAGTCTTTTAAGCTGGGAAATTGCAAATTTTTTCATGCAAAAAAGATTCCCTGAGGATCTTTTCCCTGGGTTTAAACCCCCCCCTCCCGGTTGGGGACCTTTCCCACAGAAAAGGCATTTTTACGGGTCTTTTTACCGTGTAAATTGACTTGTCCTAGGCTGGAACAAACCCTTTTTCGACTAGATTAAAATGTAAAAATTTAGCTTTTCCCGTGGTGGGGGGAAAAAAAAAAAAAAAAAGGCCCTTATCTGACTAAAAACGGAAATGGGGGGATCAATAAAAGTGAAACATCCAACTTTTCATTTTGGTGCTGATTTCTATTCTACAGAATTGCCCTAGTCCCACTATGCTAATTTTTCTAACCCTTTTTTAGGGATACGGCCTATACCGGGGTTTAAAAAGGTCAAAAGAGCACTCTTTCGACCTCTGTCCGGGGGTTTCCCGGGGAAACCCCGTGTTTTTTCACATGTATTGGGGAAACTTTCCAAAGTTTGCCCCCTGAGTGGTGGGCCCTTAAATAAAATCTGAACTGGGCCTTACATGTACAGGTTTTATAGTCCCACTGTAATTTTACACAAAAAATACAATAAAATTGTTTTTAAGGGTAATGATTTAAATTTTCCTTTTTCTTTCCTTGTAAACAATAAGTTTTTTTTTAAAAAAAAGTCAAGAACCCCGGGTTTTATCTGAAAATATCTTAAACCAGCCCCCTTTTTTTTAAAATGGCAATATGGCTTTTTTTTCTAGTTTTTTAATTAGCAAAAACTAAAACCCATTGGGGGGAAAATTTCAAAGGGGGTGCGCCGGGTTTCTGGTGTACTTTGAGCCAAAAAACTGTCGTAAACCTGTAGTAAAAATGTATGAATAGTCGTATGGCAAAACTTAGCACAGTCTGCACCAGACACAGCACTTTTGAATGCGCTCAAAGTGCGCCAAGAATGCGGCGGAGTTTGGCATGAAACGGCACTACAAATCCATACCATGGCCAAAGTTTGGCGCATGACACTCTAAGGGCGACATGTATGTAAGGGGCTGCGCCAGTATTCTGGCGTCCTTTCAGCCCTGTTCTCTAGATGTGTGAGTAGGCGCACTCCAAGAGTAGGCACATTATGCAGCACCCGTGGTACTTAGTAATGCCCCCAAGATTAGGGGGCGTTCCGGATGCGTGCCGCACCACAACTGTATGATTCTACACATTTATGACTGGAGGACGGCAAATCTGGATGCATTGCTGCGGAAACAGCCAGACCAAGTTACAAGTGGTTTACCTGAGCCTGAGTTGTCGTAGTGAATCTAGAAAACAGCAAATCTCTGACCCACAGTAGAACAGGTTCATACATTCAGGCACATTCTACACTGCTTTAAAGCATGTCGCCCTGTGCCAAAAATGTTTTCTGCTTAACACTCTTTTATACATACTGTTGTATTCTACACTATTCTATATGAATATAGAACTGGCGTGTTGGTGCCAAGTTTCATCCATGTTACCCTATACTATATGGGGCACATATATGAAAACTGTCTAGATCGAAGACTTTCTTTGTTGCCCAGAGCTACCAATTAGAGTTCCCCCTTTATTTCATATGGTGTTCGGAAAAAAATGAAAGCTTAGCTTTGATTGGTTGCTATTGGTAACAAAGAAAGTCTTAGACCTAAACGGTTTTCATGCATAAGGCCCCCTATAAGTTACAAATATTTTTCAGCTATAATCCACAGCTCTTGTAAAAGAACACCGCAACCTAATTGTTTTTAGAAAAATTGTCTAAGAATTACAATTACATAGTTACTTAGTGCGGCTAAAAAGAGGCATACGTCCATCAAGTTACATACTCCACCTGAAGACTTACAGAGCCCTTTCTTAACTTTAGTGCAGATCCGTATCAGACATTTATGGCATCTCCTATCAATCAACCATAAGGGTCTGTCCACACGGCATGACTCGGATTTGTAGACGATTTGCGGATTTGGAAACTGTCTGAAAACTGACCAGAAGCCGTCCCCATAGACTAATAGAAAATCCGTTCAGTAGTCTACACTGAACAGATTTTCAGCCACCAGCATTTCAAAAAACTTTGAACATGCACAATCTTCCACCCGGTTTTCGTGTGGGATATGTGCAATTCAATGGTTATGGGGGCCGGGCAAATCCGCTAACTGCGGACAGAACCATCACCCAAAACCATCCAAAAGAGGTAAAAATGCTGGCCAGATTCTAAAGCAGAATCTGACCGGTAATTTGTCACTGCCTTGTGGACGCTCCCTAAATGTCTGATATGGGAATCACCACCAACAGACCACCACCGCCACTGCCCAGTCTTGGTTTTCCAATAATGAGGTCACCTCCATCATTCATGTGATGCTATAGCCTATAACTGGACTCATTGGTTTCATGTTGTACATACAAGACATGCTAAGGATGGTGACCTGCTGCAGAACCACAGGAACGATGGATGTGACATCATCTCTAGGGGACCATCAGCGAACATCAGAGCAGCGATGGTCCTGGATTAGCAGTGGTTACGTATTTTTAATTTAACAACAGTCCTTGTCTGTAAATTATTTCTCTAAAATTTTCGACAGTCCCTTTCAGAACCCAACCTGCTCTTTGTAATAATGGTGAGAGGTCTTTATTCATCTTGTTTTCTTGTGATGTTTATATTTTATCCTATTTCTACTTTGTTCCCAGATACGTTTCCAAGGCCACTTATTAATGTCCGTCCACGAAGAGTTGTCCAGCCAGGAGCAACCGTCACAATCACTTGTAGCACACAATATCCCAATGTTGAATTTTCCCTACTAAAAAATAATTTGATTGTCAAAAGTGGCTCTAGTGGAGGAAATCAGTTTTCGTATGTGATAAGCAATGCTGGAAAAGACAGTATGGGATATTATGCATGCATGTACGGAAGCATAAGTGAAGGCATGCAATCTGTGAAAAGCAATCCTATGAAGATTTCAGTACTAGGTAAAAACTAAATGTGATATGGACTATTTCAGACTTGATCACTACGTAAGAATCAGCCTGTTTTTAGGAGGTCTTGAGTGCTCCACAGGCTTAGTACCTGGTCTCAACTGTGCCCGCTGCAACCCCTAGAACTATGGTCCTATTACCATCTGCAGTATCAGGGCCACCAACAGAAATTTCAGGGCCCCATACAGCTGAAGCACCTGGGGCCCCCCCTGTAAACCCCGCCCCCAGCAACCCGATCGCCCCGCCCTCAGCAACACGATCGCCCCGCCCCCAGCAAAAAAAAACCGGCCTCTAGGATATAAATGCGCCCATTTTACCACATAATACAGTGTGCAAAAAAGAACTGTATTGTGTAGTACAATAGCAAGAGAGTCACATATCTGTCTGTCTCACATATCATAGACACACGGCTAAGTAGCTCCATCCATATCCCCCTCCACCCACATACAATATCCCCCTCCACCCACATACAATATCCCCCACCACCCACATACAATATCCTCCTCCATATTTCCCTTGGTCACGCACCTCACCACCTTCTAAAATACACAACAGCAAGAAAGAAAGTGTAACTCCTATCACAGGGTCAGGTGTTCCCTCACTCTTACAATCAGATACACATGTACACCGCCACTAAACTAACACCGATATAACACCACCATATGGAGACCACATAGAGGTCAGACACCAGCTCAGGTATAACCTACAACACCACCATATAGAGACCACATAGAGGTCAGACACCAGCTCAGGTCACATTACAGTGAATACAGCACTGATCCAATATAGAAGTAACATAACCCCTTACATCCAGGGACTCACCGAAGACGTCCGATCTGAGGAGTCGTTCTCTTCTCTTGAGTCGTTCTTTTTCCCTTCTCTTCTGCATCCGTTCCACACCGCCATGAGGACTTGTCCCGGCCACAACTCATCCCTGCAGAAATTACACACAAATATCTTAGAATCCTCAATTTTCCAGCATCTCTTTACCTATTCCAACCTCTGTACAAACTTCCCAGGGGTGGGAGAGCGGGTACAGGCCATACCTTAGAGGTCTAGTATTCTAGGGTTTGGAAGGTGGGTAGATTAGGTAGACAGCCTTTTAGAGGTAAGGTAGCCAGGGCCCTCCTTTAGAGGTTAGGTAGCCAGGGCCCTCCTTTAGAGGTTAGGTAGCCAGGGCCCTCCTTTAGAGGTTAGGTAGCCAGGGCCCTCCTTTAGAGGTTAGGTAGCCAGGGCCCCCCTTTAGAGGTTAGGTAGCCAGGGCCCCCTTCAGCATTAGGTAGCCAGGGCCCCCTTTAGCGTTAGGTAGCCAGGCCCCCCTGCAGGGTAGGTTGCAGGGCCCCCCTTTAGAGAGAGGTAGCCAGGGCCCCCTTTAGAGAGAGGTAGCCAGGGCCCCCTTTAGAGAGAGGTAGCCAGGGCCCCCTTTAGAGAGAGGTAGCCAGGGCCCCCTTTAGCGAGAGGTAGTCAGGGCCCCCTTTAGAGAGAGGTAGCCAGGGCCCCCTTTAGAGAGAGGTTGCCAGGGCCCACTTTAGTGAGAGGTAGCCAGGGCCCCCTTTAGAGAGAGGTAGTCAGGGCCCCCTTTAGAGAGAGGTAGCCAGGGCCCCCTTTAGAGAGAGGTAGCCAGGGCCCCCTTTAGCGAGAGGTAGCCAGGGCCCCCTTCCGCGAGAGGTAGCCAGGGCCCCCTTCAGCGAGCGGTAGCCAGGGCCCCCTTCAGCAAGTGGTAGCCAGGGCCCCCTTCAGCGAGAGGTAGCAGGGCCGCTTCCTTATGTATATTAAAAATAAAAACGAAAAAAAAAAACAGCCAATTACCTGGCTCCGGCTCCCCTCCTGGCAGGTCCCGGCCGCTCCCATGCTGCCGCCGGCTCCGTACTGCCGCCCTGCATAGGCGGCGCGGGTGAAGTGACGTCACCGCGCCCGCCTACATCAGCAGTAGGGGCCGGCGCCTGGCAGGCTGAAGGCCTAACACCTTCAGCCGCCAGGGAGATCAACGGAGCGCAGCGCTAGTGGCGCTGTGCTCCGCTGACACCCGCGCAGCCCCAGGAGTCGGGGACATTAGTCCCCGACTCCGGGGCGGTCTCCTGAGCGCTCAGGCCCCGCGTCCCGAGCGCTCAGAGACCGGATGTGCGGCCGGGCCCCGGGGAGCGACGGCACTGCCACCTGGGCCCGCAGGAGCTCGGGGCCCACACTGTGGGCCAGGCAGAGCCTGGTTCGGCGGCTGCGCTCTGGTCCGGGCCCCGCTCTGTCATGGGGAATAAGGGGGCCCGCCTGCGGTGGGCCCCCTTATTCCACCGGGCCCCGTCCGGGAGTACTGGTTGCACCCCCTGTATGGCGGCCTTGTGCAGTATATATGTGCCAGCTATACACACAAATTGTTACCATCTATACACATGCCAGCCATACAAATACACTATTACCATTTATACACATGCCAGCCATACACTATAACCATCTATACACATGCCAGCCATATACATACACTATTACCATCTATACACATGTCAGCCACACACATACACTATTACCATCTATACACATGCCAGCCACACACATACACTATTACCATCTATACACATGCCAGCCATACACATACACTATACCCATCTATACACAAGCCAGTCACACACATACACTATTACCATCTATACACATGCAGGCCACACACATAAACTATTAGCATCTATACGCATGCCAGCCACACACATACACTATACCCATCTATACACTTGCCAGCCATACACATATACTATTACCATCTATAAACATGCCAGCCATACACATTCACTATTACCATCTATACACATGCCAGCCATACGCCCATACGCATACACTATTACCATCTATACACATGCCAGCCATACACATAAACTATTACCATCTATACATCTGCCAGCCATACACATACACTATTACCATCTATACACATGCCAGCCATACACCCATACGCATACAATATTACCATCTATACACATGCCAGCCATACAAATACACTATACCCATCTATACACATGCCAGCCATACACATACACTATTACCATCTATACACATGCCAGCCATACACATACACTATTGCCATCTATACACATGCCAGCCATACACATACACTATTACCATCTACACACATGCCGGCCATACATATACACTATTACCATCTATACACATGCCAGCCATACACATACACTATACCCATCTATACACATGCCAGCCACACACATACACTATTACCATCTATACACATGCCAGCCATACACATACACTATTACCATCTATACACTTGCCAGCCATACACATATACTATTACCATCTATACACATGCCAGACATACACATTCACTATTACCATCTATACACGTGCCAGCCTTACGCATACACTATTATCATCTATACACATGCCAGCCATACATATACACTATACCCATCTATACACATGCCAGCCATACACATACACTATTACCATCTATACACCTGCCAGCCATACGCATACACTATTACCATCTATACACATGCCTGCCATACACCCAAACGCATACAATATTACCATCTATACACATGCCAGCCATACAAATACACTATACCCATCTATACACATGCCAGCCATACACATACACTATACCCATCTATACACATGCCAGCCATACACATACACTATTACCATCTATACACCTGCCAGCCATACGCATACACTATTACCATCTATACACATGCCTGCCATACACCCATACGCATACAATATTACTATCTATACACATGCCAGCCATACAAATACACTATACCCATCTATACACATGCCAGCCATACACATACACTATACCCATCTATACACATGCCAGCCACACACATACACTATTACCATCTACACACATGCCGGCCATACACATACACTATTACCATCTATACACATGCCAGCCACACACATACACTATTACCATCTATACACATGCCAGCCACACACATACACTATTACCATCTATACACATGCCAGCCATACACATACACTATACCCATCTATACACAAGCCAGCCACACACATACCACTATTACCATCTATACACATCGGCCATTTCACTTGCACTATTACCATCTATTACACATGCCAGCCACAACTTTCACTATTAACCATCTATACACATGCCAGCCACACACATACACTATTACCATCTATACACAAGCCAGCCACACACATACACTATTACCATCTATACACATGCCAGCCACACACATACACTATTACCATCTATACACATGCCAGCCATACACATACACTATACCCATCTATACACAAGCCAGCCACACACATACCACTATTACCATCTATACACATGCCAGCCATACACGGGCAGTATTACCATCTATACAAAGCCAGCCATACACATACACTATTACCATCTATACACATGCCAGCCACCCAAAATACACTATTTCCATCTATACACATTTCAGGCCACACACATAACACTATTACCATCTATACACATGCCAGCCATACACATACACTATACCCATCTATACACAAGCCAGCCACACACATACCACTATTACCATCTATACACATGCCGGCCATACACTTGCACTATTACCATCTATACACATGCCAGCCACACACATGCACTATTACCATCTATACACATGCCAGCCACACACATACACTATTACCATCTATACACATGCCAGCCATACACATACACTATTACCATCTATACACATGCCTGCCATACACACTACACTATACCATACATCCCAAAACTCTCCCGTTTTTGGCGGGGGGGTCCCGCTATTTGGGGTCCCCTCCCGCCCTCCCGGGGGAGTTGGCATTCCTCCCGCGCTGAAAGGCGGCGGGGGTCCTTTAAATTACCGCGGCGCAAGAGGTAGCGTGGTGCGCTACTCTTGCGCCGCGGGGACCGCTCCTACAGGGGGTGCAGCGGCCGCAGCGGCGCTCACCCGCCGCGGTCTCACTGTGCGGGGAGGAGGCAGGAGGGATCGCTCCCTCCTCCCTTCTCCCCTGTATGTACGGCGCCCGGTTTTGTGCGCCGTACATACAGTTCAGCGGCGCAGGGGGAAGTGACGCGCGGCTGCAGGGGAGTGACGCGCGGCTGCAGGGGAGTGACGCGCGGCGGCTCTCACATCCCCCAGCGCCGCGGAGGAGATCGGTCGGGAGCGGCCATGCTGCAGGAGCCTGGTAAGGTAAGTGGATTTTATTATTTAATTTTTATTAGCTTTAGGGGGCTCTACCTGGCTAACAGAGAGGGCAACTACTGGCAACAGAGGGGGCACTACCTGGCAACAATGGGGGCACTACCTGGCTAACAGATGGGGGCACTACCTGGCTAACAGATGGGGCACATCCCTGGCAAAACAGAGGGGGCACTACCTGGCAACAGAGGGGGCACTACCTGGCAACAGAGGGCGGCACTACCTGGCAACAGAGGGGACATCTACTGGCAACAAAGGGGGCACTACCTGGCAACAGAGGGGGCACTACCTGGCAACAGAGGGGACATCTACCTGGCAACAGAGGGGACATCTACCTGGCAACAGAGGGGGAAACTACCTGGCAACAATGGGGGCACTACCTGGCTAACAGATGGGGGCACTTACCTGGCAACAGAGGGGGCACTACCTGGCAACAGAGGGGGCACTACCTGGCAACAGAGGGGACACTACCTGGCAACAGAGGGGGCACTACCTGGCTAACAGATGGGGGCACTACCTGGCTAACAGAGGGGGCACTACCTGGCAAACAGAGGGGGCACTACCTGGCAACAGAGGGGACATCTACCTGGCAAACAGATGGGGCACTACCTGGCAAACAGATGGGGGCACCTACCTGGCTGACAAAGGGGTCACCTACCTGACTAACAATGGGGGCACCTACCTGGCTAACAGATGGGGGCACCTACCTGGCTAACAATGGGGGCACCTACCTGGCTAACAAAGGGGGGCATCTACCTGGCTACAAATTTGGCTCTACCTGGCTACAGAGGCGGCATCTACCGGCCTGTAAGGGGCACTACCTGGTTATGGGGGGCTACTACCTGGCTAGAAGGGCATCTACCTGGCTTTCTTCCAAAGCCGTTATGCAGTTAGGTGGAGTGGGTGTGGCTTTTTTGAAGGGGCGTGGCATACCAACAAGATGGGCGTGTCCATCCATGTCTACGCGCGCCGCCCACTAAATTCTCCTGCTTTTTCATTTTCAAAAGTTGGCAACTATGCACTATACCCATCTATACACAAGCCAGCCACACACATACCACTATTACCATCTATACACATGCCAGCCATACACTTGCACTATTACCATCTATACACATGCCAGCCATACACATACACTATTACCATCTATACACATGCCAGCCATACACATACACTATTACCATCTATACACATGCCAGCCATACACATACACTATTACCATCTATACACATGCCAGCCATACACATACACTATTACCATCTATACACATGCCAGCCATACACATACACTATTACCATCTATACACATGCCGGCCATACACATACACTATTACCATCTATACACATGCCAGCCATACAAATACACTATACCCATCTATACACATGCCGGCCACACACATACACTATTACCATCTATACACATGCCAGCCATACACATACACTATTACCATCTATACACATGCCAGCCATACACATACACTATTACCATCTATACACATGCCGGCCATACACATACACTATTACCATCTATACACATGCCGGCCATACACATACACTATTACCATCTATACACATGCCAGCCATACAAATACACTATACCCATCTATACACATGCCAGCCACACACATACACTATTACCATCTATACACATGCCAGCCATACACATACACTATTACCATCTATACACATGCCAGCCATACACATACACTATTACCATCTATACACATGCCAGCCATACACATACACTATTACCATCTATACACATGCCAGCCACACACATACACTATTACCATCTATACACATGCCAGCCACACACATACACTATTACCATCTATACACATGCCAGCCACACACATACACTATTACCATCTATACACATGCCGGCCATACACATACACTATTACCATCTATACACATGCCAGCCATACACATACACTATACCCATCTATACACATGCCAGCCACACACATACACTATTACCATCTATACACATGCCAGCCATACACATACACTATTACCATCTATACACATGCCAGCCATACACATACACTATTACCATCTATACATTTGTCATACACATATCTCAATCAGCAAACATGTGGATAAGCTTGCAAGCTAGCCTTGGCTGAGTGTGCAAGTTTAGGTGAGTGAGGTATAGCACATTAATCTCAAGCCTAAACAGAAGTATCAGGTATGTCAAAATCCATACACATTGGGCATTTTAAAGTACATCAGGGGGTGGACTCCACGGTCACTGAGAACAGAAGTAATTTTATTTAAGTAATGGCAGGTGGACAATAATTGTAGCAGAGTGAATCATCACCAAGCACAATGTCTCCAATCCTATTAAATAACATGTTCTATCTGTCCCATAGATGTTATTTGTCGCTTAAGCCTTAAAGGGTTGTTCTCACCATGTTGTTTCACAGAAACACAGCCAGCTTCAGGCTCCCACTTCCTGTTCAGGCTGTTGGCAGTTCTATAGCAGTGACTGGAATATCTTCCTAGCTGATCCTGTTAGAGGGACTTTAGTGCTTGAGGTTTGTAAACAGCAGTGCACAAAGCTCTAAAGAGTCAAAGTTTGTCAGTAAGAAACATTAACAAGTTTCTGTGATGCTACTAAGACACAGAGCAGATAGTGGTAATCAGTAACCTAGGGCAGCTTGTGTACTAAAGATAAGAACTGTTTTGACTCTGAAGGGCAGCAAAATCAGAACAGCAATGTATGGGGTAATAGTCTTTATTTACCTTTGATTACAAGTTGAAAGTTAATCTGTAAAATCAGAATACCCCTTTAAGGGTTTGGTTTATTTGGCCATAGCTGAAGTTTATGTTAAGATGCTATTTTACACTTCTACATTGAATTGCATTAAAAGTAAAAGGGAAGCTTTTCTAGAACATTAATGCAATGGTTTCCCAAGTACTTTCTTTTAACTCCATTCTGGAATTAATCCTGAGTGTTTTTGCACCTGTAGCTCTACCGGCTCCTGCCGTGACCTTGGAAGAAGATCCTACTAATGGTACAATATTAAGAATCAGCTGTGCCGCACCTGATGATCTGAAATACAATGGGTTCTCCTTCATGCTCCTGGAGGGCAGCAGTGTTGTTGATGAGATTATGGCAAATGACAGCACTGCGTTATTTTCCGTTACCAAACCTAAGTACACTGTGAAGAGATATCAGTGTATGTATCAGATAAAAGTTGGCTATGACTATGCAGACTCACTTTACAGCGTGGTAAAAATTGATTCAGCAGGTAAGTGCTTCAAGAAATTGTTTCTTATTCTCATTTAGGCCCCATTCACATACCCCGTTCATGGTATCCATTTGGATACTGTAAAAATATAACCCGATGGATACTGCATCAGGGCCACAACAGGGTCATTGACATTTAGGCTATGTTCACACGGTGTAATTGTGGGGACGTATTACGGGGGTCGTCAGCCCGTCGGCCCCATAGACATTCATTACTCTCGGCGCGTATACGCCGTGAATAATTGACATGTCACGTCTCTCCCCACTCGCCGTATTGTCTGAGTGGGGAGAGGAGACGTAATCCACAGTTCTCTATGAGTACGGCGCAAAATACGGGGTGAGATACGTCCCACTTTAAGCCGTGTGAACATAGCCTTATAGGACAAATGTTGCCCTAATTGGACTGAGCTTTACCTATTTAGTGAACATGTATGGTTTCAACGGATGCCATGAATGGTCGATAAAAATGCTGTGTGAATATGGCTTTAGTCTCTCTCTCAGGGTATTTTCACACGGCGTATTGCGTCACGCACAGGTACATGCCGCAATACGCATGAGTTAGCGCTGTTGAAAGTATGCCCTGTACTGTTTACCAAATTGGAGGACCCTTTAGTTTTGTACCTGCTTTGCTCTTCAATCTCCTTCATGGTCCTTTTTATAAGTCATAATTAGAGATGGGCGAATTTCTCAAAAATTCGATTCGGTCACTTCGACGAATTTTCCGACAAAATTCGTTTCGTTCCGAATTACTTCGGCACAAATTGCGTTAAAAAGCAGCTATTTCCAGGCTGCACAGAGCCTGCAGGGTGCTGTAGAACGTTGTGCCATGCTTAAATATGCAGAGGGAGCTTGGTTTGGTCTTCATACAATGTTGTGTTTTAGTATGACACGCACATGACTGCCGCCGCTTTTAGAATCGCTTCACTATAAAATTCCCTGGGCACTTAAGAGGGCAAAACTGACCAAAAAACTGAAGCGGGAATGTAGCCTGATAAAGTCATGCCAGCGAAAGCTGGAAAAAAGCAAGCTGAGAGCTCAGGTGGCAACATTAGTGACAGAGTGTGGAGGTGACGGCGGCAGCCACAGCAGCATGAGGTCAGGCAGTGGCACAATGATATTCTGGAGGTGGCAAAACAGGAGGAAGCCACAGAATGGCACAATGACTGAGAGCGGAGGTCACGGCGGCAGCAGCATGAGGTCAGGCAGTGGCACAATGACATTCTGGAGGTGGCAAAACAGTATTAGGCCACAGAGTGGCACAATGACACAGTGTGGAGGTCACAACAGCAGCAGCATGAGGTCAGGCAGTGGCACAATGACATTCTGGAGGCGGCAAAACAGTATTAGGCCACAGAGTGGCACAATCACACAGTGTGGAGGTCACGGTGGCAGCAGTATGAGGTCAGGCAGTGGCACAATGACATTCTGGAGGTGGCAAAACAGGAGGAAGCCACAGAGTGGCACAATGACTGAGAGCGGAGGTCACGGCGGCAGCAGCATGAAGTCAGGCAGTGGCACAATGACACAGTGTGGAGGGCACGGCAGCAGCCACAGCAGCAGCATGAGGTCAGACAGTGGCACAATGACACAGTGTGGATGTCACGGCACAGCAGAGCATGGGTCTGAGTGGCACAATGCAGAGGGTTTTTTG